>JAQGAM010000567.1:0-12143 GCA_034697665.1 Nanhermannia comitalis
TCTTATGGTTGGCTCTAATGATGTCGTGAATATGAATCACATTTTCGTGTTTCACTCCTATCAAAGCCGCTAATTCTCTGGGAAGAAATTTTTGTCTGAATTTTTCTCCCACTTTATCCAAATTCATGACTTTGACAGCACATAACTCTTGTGTCTTTGTGTTGAGCGCTTTGTAGACCTGCCCGAATGCTCCCTCACTTAACTTCTTTTGCAAATGATAGCCTTTCTTCTTAAACACGGCCTCAGTCTTCGGGTCTAATTCTGCCACTTCTTCAGGCATTGATTCTCTTTTTCTCTTTTACTGTCTTTGCGCCTAATTATTGAATAAGAGATATTCGACTGGAGTCAAGCTTTTTAAGTATTTCTCAAAATTTATTTTCAGTTTTTATGTTTTAAATATAAAAAAAATGTTTATATTGTTGTAATTTATAGTAAAAGTATTGTTGAGAAACGAGAGCTATCGATAACTTATAATAAACTCATAATAACATTAATTATTATGGTATTAATACTGTATACTTATGGTAATCAAAAATAAAATTTAATACTTAATCATTACCATCATTACAACCTATTTCTTAATCACTTTTATTTAATCAAATATTATGAATAATATTTTGTCAGATTTTGTGCAGATTTTGTGCAGATTTTGTGCTTTACTATTATATGACTTTAGTATTGTTGAAACGTTTATTAACTCTCTATAAGAGGTGGATATTTTAGAGTTTTGCAACTCTCAGGTCTCGTTCGAGAGTCTCTACGAAACTCTCGACACTAGAAATTACTGTCACATAAATTTTCGAAAAATTTCGATTTTAAAAAATAAGTTTTAATTAGTAATAGACTTGACTAATATAGACTTAATTGCAATAATTAAGGTTTATGTTAAATAAGTTATTATAGCTTTAAATTAAAAAATACTAAAACCCATTTATGACGAGAATTACTTGATTTTTGCAGCAGATTATCATAAATAGTAATGTTTTAAACATTATTTTAAATTCAGATTAAATTCTAGAATAAATTATTTTTATAAATAATTGTTTTCTGAAAAGTCTGAAATGTACGGAAAACTAATTCAAGTGATTCAGAAGTTAAACCAATTATCGAAAGCAATTGCAAAACACAAATGAGTCTAAAGATTACCCGAAAGGCTCATTTGACAGATTTGGTGACGATTTGCTTGAAGTTATTCTTCAATATTCGACATCAAGAGAAAAAGTTTTGTTTGAATTGGTTTCCAAACAATGGCAAACACTTATATTCAACTAACAAACCAATCATTTAAATCAAACAAATCGAGTGATTTCTACAGTTTAAGAGTATTGGTAAAGACATTGAAGTGATTGACGAAAAGACAGGTCTCGTACAAAAACAAGGATTAATGGCAATCAACAAAGAGCTGATGAAATTAATTCTCAAGAAATGCAAATTCATTAAAAGAGTTCGTATTTAGGTCTTTATCGATGGCATAGATTTAGAACTGATTGGTATTCATTGTCTATTTTAGGAGGAGTTCTCACTCATAACAATTTATTTTGAAGACAATAATTTAGTAGAATTTGGTCACAAATAGAGACATCGGATCAATTGTTTATGGATTGGAGGACAAGAATTCAGTGAAGAACACATTGAAGAGTTTCTAAAGAGTTGCATAAATTTAAGATACATATGGATCACATTCGATAACCCGTTTAATTTGATTATTAAATGAGCCAATTATTAAATATTCACCAAAACTCGATGCCATAGAATATGATGATTTGCATTTGGAGTCAACAAATGGTATAAATGTGTCTCAAATTGAATTACTGGTCAATATGTATTCTAATAGTCTCAAGTGTTTAATGATTAGTTCAAACAAATTGAATGGTATTCAGTGTTGTAATGCACTGAAAAATATTTTTCGGTTTCAGAAATTGAAGTCTTTGGAAATTAATATATACTTTTCTGATAACGACATTCAAGTTATTTATCCATTTGGGAAATGGCGAAGAATATTCCACAACTCAAATGCCTTATGTTTTCTATTAAAACATTGAATGGAATCCATTCTAATACTCAAAACATATTATTTGATGCTTTTGAAAAATTTCGATATTTAGAAAAATTGGTTTTATGTTCAGAAGAATGCAATCAATCATTTGAAGGCAGTTTTAAGTGTTTCAAAATATGTCCAAATTTGAAACAATTAGAGTTTGAAACAATTGCAAAAATACATTTCGGTATTGTTTAAGACGTGTTCTATAATAAAGAAATAACTGATTCAGGTATTTGTGAAGTAATCAATTGGTATCCAAAAAATACGAAATATTATTGAATTTCCAATTAATGATTGAGTTTTAAACTAAAACATATGGCTCTGCGTTTAGATTGTAACAGGAAAAGGCAATAAAACTTCATCTCTTTCTCTCTCGTTATCCCTCTATGAAGCAAATATTGAAAAAGATCAGTTTGAATGTTGATCTCATTCAAATCTGATTCATAAGTGCTGATGAAGGCATGCAAATGAGCTGCCGAAACAATTGTTCACTTATAATAATAATTATAAAGCTTAAGCCACTGATAGTGGTTATTAAAGTTGTGATACTTAAGAAATCAAAAGTTTTATTATAATATGTGACTATACAACGGTGCTCCGAAATATGGAAATTGGGAACCGCTGGTATAAGGGGTTAAACCGTATATTTATATTTATATACTATATAAACCTTATATTTATATATTTGATCAACACATCAATTAATTGGTATTTAATATTATAATAATAAACAATAGGAAGGAAAGCATTTTATTTTATTTATAAAAGAAAGAAAAGATTTCCATAACTCTTATGTTTTTTGCTTAATTCTTAAATTTTATTTTAAGCAAAGACATGAAAATTATAACTTTCTAATACTCAAAACTCAATACAAATTATGTTATAAATAAGATTTCGTTTAGAATATTAATAAATTAATAAAATATTTAAATAAATGTCTATTTTTATTATGTTTGGCCAACACTTTATTCTAAAATTTTAACAAACTTACGTTCAATTTGTTTATTATTAAAAATTAATGTCAATTTATGTGTTTGTCTCTGCAATTAAAATATACAATAATATTAAAAGTAAAATCTTCACTGTAAAGGCTATGCTTTTTGCTTTTTATCTTCCTTATCAGTGTCCCACCGGTTAATACTGTATCAGAAAGTTATATAAGTTTCGTACCAAAGAAAGCCTCACTTTTGTTAAAAGAAAATAGTATTAAAGTACTTATTATCATAAGACTTTAAAATCTGAAAGGACTCGCTCTAAAATTTCTGACCTCAAGCATAAATAGAGTTAGTATAAGAGCAAACATTTAGGATATAAAATTTATTTGCATAAACAGAGAAAATAGTTTTGATTAAACTAAAATAAATGTTTATTTTAAATAAATAACTTTTGATGATTCAAATTACAGATGAAGTTAAGATAATTATAAATAAATAATTTGAATGATATGGTGAGCAAATTATAGTGACGGACTGACACTTCATTTATTTAAAATGCCTCTCAGCTTATAAGAAATGTATTTATTTAGACTGCCCTATGATTTGCTGCCAAAATCCCGAAAAACATGGACATGTTAATGATCCCAAAGGTGTGATTCCGTCCGTCACTGTAATGCTTGCAAATAAGCATATTTGTATTCTAGATATAAATGCTCTCAATTATAATAAATAGTTGATCCATAACTTCAATAACTGTTAGCATGCTTATTAGCCATCGCTGGATAAAACATATCATAACTATGACTAGCAATGCTCGCATGCATTAACTTTCTATCCATGATTTGTGTGTTTAACTTCTTCTTCCTTAGACAGGCCCACGTCAGGATCAGCACCAGTTGAGCCAACAGAAAGCATGAACAGGCGAACACTAAACCAACGATATTAATACATCCTTCTGTACCTTTTCCGATATATATTTCTACAATCGACAAAAGCATTATAATAATTAATAACTTGAGATTTTATAATTTTTAAAATAACAGTAAAACTACTATAGAAAGAGTTACCATCGGGTGAACGATTTGGCTCTAAAATATTCACTCCGTCAGCAGATTTCCCACGCTTTCTATCGTTTCGCCCAAAGCCAAACTTGTCCGATATCTGTATGGATTGCATGACAACAATTTCCTCGTTTGAGGAGACACTTGAATTGCTGCTATTAATACTATTATCGATATTCCTTCTTCTTCTACGTTTTCTGCCAAATGAATCGGATTCACGCTCAGATCCATCAATGGTTTTCACATTACACTTGACTGGTTCGCATGTTGGCAAACAGGGAGTCACTAAAGCTCTGAATTGGACCATTTCTGATGTCGGAAACTTAAATGCGTCAAACGGACCTTCTATGATATGACCATTGCCTCCCACTTTATTCATAGCGCCCATGATGGCAATGTCTGTGGGACAACCAGTCGAATCAATTAACAATATCTCAGCTGAGTCGTGACCATCGACCGCAACCAGTTCTCGCACAAATATCTCATACGGACCTATAAATACGTTAATAATAAGGTTCAAAATCTATACCTAACGAGAAAAGATTGCATTTTTTGTTGTGAGAGAAAACGTTCCTTCACTGCAAATAATTTATAGCACTTTCACATCTTTTCAGTTCATTGAGCCTACGCTTAATGGCAGGTCTCCAATACTTTATTGGGCATCACATGCTTTATTGATCATCTTTTAATAACTTCGTGAAACATTAGTAATCATTTGAATGGATATTAGTTCTTGATTTATATCATCTCTAAAACTCCTAACTTTCCTTTTCTTAACAAATAGGGATTTCTGACATTGAAATACTGTTATTCATCTGTATGGCCCGTGACTTGAGTTAATTAAGAATTAGTAACAACAATTATCTACTGAAGAAAATATTTTATGTCTATTGAATATCAGGTTTGTGTTCGCTTTAATTAAATGCTAAGCTACTTATTATTAACTCCCTTTTAATTTGTCAAAAATTCAATCAATACATACTTGAAGTCTCTAATATTTCAAAGCGTAACATAAGTGGATCTCCAACTTGTGCTGAAACGATATCACTTCCGCTCCTATCAGTGATCTTCATTGTAACATTCGGTGAATTAACTGTTGCCGATTGACTCCCAGTCGCGTCGACATCGCTTTTTTGAGTGAAAAATACAAAACCGTAACAGATGAGTAATAGTAATGTTCGTGAATATGAATCAATTTTTACATTAAAATATATATTAATTCCTTCAAAGATTTCTGACATTAAAACAAGTTATGAGTTGTAAGGAATAAATTTGTTGAAAAAAAAATAAAATTTATTAGTTATAAGTTTTAACTTAGAAGTAATAATAATGAAAACTCGTTGCCATCAATATTTATAAAAGACTTAAACAACTTAATAAACTTGATCGTGAACTTTATAACAACTACTGGTACTAATAATTAAAATAAGAGTTCACTTATTGTATGTCAAGTTAAGTAATTATTTGCTTTCAGTGTTAATCTTGTGTTTCACTGATTAAAACTTTCGCTCCAAAGAGATAAAAGTTTAATGACTTATAAAAACTAAATTTAATTTGAAAGTCATTTTGCTTAATGAATCGTATTCTAGTCATGAAATGTAAAAATTGATAATTAAAATTAATATACTTTTAAATTAATTATTTATATTTACATTTATGACCCTATGTTCGTCTTTTTTATATAATAATTAATTTTAAAGAAAAGTTTACTTTTGAGCTAAATATAGTTTTAGGAAAGTTTGTGATATCAAACACTATGACAAAGATATTAATGAAATACCCGAAAAAACTATCATTTCTAACAAACAATAGCTTAAGTGATAGCAATTTTGTGGTAAATACTTCCTATTGTAGTCCTAATATCGTCTGATCTTTTATTTACAGAAAGTTAAAAGCATAGCTTTTATGACCCAAACGTTAGATCAAACATATATTGTTTGAATAGAAAAAGTTTTGTTAGATATTTAAGAAAGCAGAACAGCAATCATTAAATTTACAATAAAGCTGTTAACTAAATAATCATTTACCCGTCAACTGCGAGGTTAACATTGTTAGTAATACTTCTATTTGAGAGATCGTATTTGCAGTGTATGCTCAGTCCTAAGTCTTTAGTGGTCACTATCATATCGTGATGCTGTATAACTATATCATTAGAAAACTGTCCCTGAACTGATTGTTTAACATCGCATTCGACGTCATTGTATTTCATCTTTATCTCGAATTCCAAGCTATTACTTATATCACTGACGCATATATTGGGCTTAGATTTAGCATAAATTTTTCCGTCAAACAGTTTACTAGTTTTGACTTTAGCCACCATTTCCCGTGAATGGCACAGAATGGTCACTACAAAGGAAAATTAACACGTTTTTCATAATTAATATTTTACGTTTGTTCTAAAGTATAATTTAATTGAAATGAATGAGATTTTCCCCAACCATTATAACAGGACAAAAGTTCATGAGTTGTCGCGCCGTTTATTTCTAAATAAGGGTCTTCTATGTGTGACAACGAGTTCTTATCCAAATGACTCGTACGGCAAACACTATTAGATGGATCCCCAAAATCAAACGAATGGCATCGATACTGACTATTTAAACACTTTTCTTTACATTCTTCGACAGTTTTTACATTTTGATAGACAGAGTCTACTGTTTTCAATATTTTACCATTAATTGGACGGAAATCACACAATTTTTTAGGCTCTAAAATAGTTTATAATAACATCAATTTTGTTATCAAAGGTAATAAGGTTTCAAAATTTCTACCTTGAATACAGTTGTTTTCGATATAGTCAACAGTGCCAGACGATGGTCCGTACTTTCGTGACTTAATATCATTTTCAACATCAATGGTATGTCTGTCCATATCAGAAAGAGAACATTCATTACTCTCGCTGTCATAATTGACTGAACGGCAATCGAAGTCCAGCTCATTGAGACATAATTGCATGCATTCCAGTCTTGAGATTGCTTTAACTTTCTTTTTGTCCAATTTTTTCAATTCATATCCGTTAACTCTTTCAAAAGCCCAGCCACGGTTGCATGCCTTCCGATCATCTTATAAATAAATGTTATCTTATATTTCGTGTTAAATTTCCTTATTATTAATATTTCAAGATTTTGTTTCTTAATTATAATTCAAACTTTACAGGTATTGTCCGCTCACTTATGCGGATGAGAGCCTTTCTTAATAAATCACGACTTTTTCAATGAAAAGACTTAAAAAAGTTTTTATTGTAGAAAATAATTGACCTTTAAATCGATCTGAAATACTATTTTATTTAAAAATTTAGTGAAAAAATCATAAATTTATAGCACACGACTGTACTTTGAATCCACAGTTTGATTATCATTTGCTTAAATAGAAGTCAGTTAAGAACTTAATTTAGATTTTATGTAAAAAAGTACTTAAGATAGTATATAATATTCAAAATTAATGTCTTGCGGTTTCTCTATTAGTAATTTATTTTGAGTGAATTGTGATTACGTTAAATATAAAGTCGTGCATCAATTTTTCTTAAGGCAATCTTATTTAGCAAATAGACTTTCCTTTATGAGAATCAATCTTACAATTTCTTGATAAATACATAGATCATGAATTACAAAGTATAGCTATGGATTACAGAGTATATATATATATAGCTATAGGATTAATGCCAGAAGAAATGTACATTTTTTAGAAAGTTATTTCTCTGTTTTAAATTATAAAACTTCAAAACGGATCGAAACATCTTATTATGAACACTAATTTGAGCCTATTTTTTTAATAAACGGTTTAATATTGAATAAAATCAATTTGATTATTACCTTTTAGACATATTTTTTGAGCATAAATTGTGAAAACTGGAAATTGGGACGGAGTTAGTGCTTCGGGTCGTTCATATGCTGATGAACTCAATAATACACATAAACCGGTTTCAAAATTGACAGATTTGCACGTGTTGTTTGACAAACATTTTTCCATGCATTCAATGAGATGCAGCACTCCCGGCAACATTGTCACTGTCTCTGACGGAGCTGTGAATACGTGTCCAGTTATCAACTCGTATGTTACACCATTTGGACAATTCGTTAAATCAGCTGAAATTAAATTAATCCAAATTAAAATATTAATAGAAGTATAATCCAAATAACAATCACAATGAAAATGAACTACTATTGAGATCTATTCTATTTTCTTGAATATATTTTTAAATTTTCAACCATTTCGACGTGTAATTCAATGTAATTACTAAATAAACCTTAATTCTATTGCTAAAAGTTTTATACATTTATTTATAATATAGAGTTAATTCAAAAATTTTGGTCTTTTTAAATAATTAGTACAGTATATAAGTATATTTAGGGTCAAAACTCTCTGAAAATAATGTTTATTTGATTTATAAGAAAAGCTATTCTTTAGATAAATAGCTTACATATAATACTAATATTTTGATTGATTAATGTCTGTTTGAATGAAAGCTAATATCTATTAAATTCTATGAAAAAACAAATATAAAGTATAGTATATTTTAAAGTTTGCAAATACTGATGTGTTAATGTTTGACTTTGTGTGTTTAGGGTTTTACAAGTGACAAATAGTACTTCAAACAAAATAACATCTTCTTGTGATTTATTAAAGATACAGGTACTCAACTGTAGACTCTTTTATTGGTCTCATTGATGTCATGCTTTCAATACTTGTTGATGAATAAGATTCATCTTATTCAACGTCAGTCTTGTCGAAAATCTGATTGTAAGCATCGACAGAATATGTTATACAATTTTTTTCAAACCAGAAGTAAAATATTGGGCTAAACCTCTTATAATAATTTTTGTTTTATAAGTCTTATTAAATATTCAGACTATTTCTTACAAACTTAAGACCTGAAGAATATTTCAAACCTTATGAAATACATTCAGCCGTAAAACAATTTCATACTTAAGCGAATATCATTTTATTTGTTCAAAATTAACTCATCTTTAAACATAACTATGACATAAATGGGTTTAAACTTGAAAACTATAATTTTAAATGAAGAGCACTTTAAAAATAGCTTCACTTCATTGAAGTTCTCATAATCTGAAGCAATTTTTTATCTTCCGCTAAAGTAAACAGAAATTTTTCGGTAAATAATCTATAAGTTCATATAATTTACTGAAAGTTTATGATAGAATTTATTGGTGCAGCCGATCAGCAGTACCGTTACCTCAGAATCATAGCTTAATTCAATAATGGGGTTCTTTGATCCATACATTTTCCCATAAAATAGTGTATCAGTGCTCAGGTATAATGAATTATTTGACGCATCTTTACAATTAAAATACATGTTATGGGAATTTTGTGACCATTTTACGCGACGGTTATGTGAAATATAAACTATTGTACTCTTACTTCTAGAATTTTACGCTCAGATCTAATTCACGAACAATGTTTTCTTATAAAATAAAAAATACTTTAATTTAAATAATTTCTGGTTCTATTATATCATTGAATTAACTTTTTATCTCATTTCAAAAGAAATATATTTTGATGAATGCATTTCGAAAGAATTTGTTTTGATGTACAATAAAAAACAATAATTAGTTTTTTAAGTGTGAGATATGGCTGGGACTAAAAAATTTCATAAATTGTAAGACAGAGTTGTAGGGGATTAAGAAAAAACGGAAACGTTGAGCACCAGCGCATTCTTAATCGAAATGGAAAATGTAGAGATGCACACATTTTTTACGGTCATTTGACAAAAGTGAAGCTTAACTATAAGACACAGACCTACGCTTCACTGAATTAAACTATCTTACAAATGTTTTAAGTTTACTAAATTACAAAAATAAGCCATAAAATTGTGCACTCAATAAATTTAATGTTTGTTACCTGTGCAGACAGTATACTATGTAGTTCCTAAAACAGCGCTAATCTTAACCATATATAATATTTGTGATTTTTATCAATGATATCAAAAATTCATTATTTTAACTCAAAAATTTATTCTGAGCTTCAAATATAAAACTATTGTATTATATTTGTATGGATATCAGTAATCGTATATCACTTTTCTATTAAATCAACTCTTTGAACGTAACTGTTCATAAACATGTGAGAGCCTTAAGAAATGTATAATACAAGCTGTGACAGCATTTTATACTAGTATTTAACAGTTTTAAATCACTTCTTGTGCTATCAATCTTTTGAGTTTAATAAATGCATTAATAGTAGAGTTTATTTTTTGATACAACTATTGATATAAAAACTAAAATATCTGAAGCTTTAAATTTACATACATTTTGAGATAAATTATTCATTGGAATAAATTTGCCGAAAACATGACTTAAATGAATTTAAATACATATCAATAGATAATTATAAAAAGGTTTCACAAAAATAAGAAAATGAAAAACAATTTATAGTTAGGATTCGATTCAATCCAAGTTCAATAGCGTTAACATCAAATTTGTCCAACTGTTAAGACTTAGAGTTTCGTCGAATAGTTGTTAGAAAAAACTCATTTTCGATTATTTCAGTTCAATACCAATAGTTATAATGATTTAAAAAAAAGTAGAAGTACTTCTAAAGTACTCTCTATATTGTTAGAATGACAACAATTGATTTGGAAATGTGTCAACATTTAGGTTCAATTTTCGAGTGAAAGTGAGATATAAAAAAATTAGCTTTAGATTGAAAAATGTTTGTCAAAAGTTAAGTTTTTAATACTGTAAAAGTAAATAAAATTTAAATTTCAATTAATTGAGAAGACATGAGAAATGATAGAAGTCATAAGTTTATAATTGCAACCTACTCAATTTAACTCATCTCAATGCTATAATTATTTAGCACTCATTCAAATTAATTCAAAATTATATATAATTAGAAACATTTAGTTTCTTCATTGAAATAATTAAAATGCATAACAAATGAGTTGGTAATCATATTAAATATGAATAATTTAATAGAAATGCAAGAATTAGTGCATTGTTTGAGAGACACAGAGTGTAAAAGGAGTGATATTCGCTCAGAATTTGACAAATATTACATTGAACTCAATGTAAAACAGATGGACAACAGAATAGCATCTTTTTATTGAATTAAAGGTGAGTGACTTTCACTGATAAACAGTTTTGTTGAATAGAAAACGCAAAAAAGAGGAAAGCGTTAAGCGTTAATTCCTAACTGAAAAGTCAAAAGTTAACTGCTTTTAAGTAACTTTTTTCTTACACTGCATTTAAAATTAGCAAAATTTTCTCATATAGTATAAGTCACATAATGTGTTTAGATTTCGGTTATTTGAAAATTAGAAAATCGACCGTTAAGTTCGGTCATATTCGGTCTGTAGTACTGTATGAGCTGATGTGAATGTTATATCATGTTATGTAAGTGTAACTGAATTTTTAATAATAAGCATATATTTCATGTAATAAATAATTAAAAATTTCTATTTGAAAACATATGTTATAAATACTTATTACCTAACATTACATTTAAAATGTGAAATATATGCATAAAAATAGAGATTTTTCAATTCGACTAGGAATCTGACTGTAAGACATTTTTTGGTTTGGACGGTCATATTCTGTTAAATTTGGTGACTGACCGAAATCTAAACTCACTAAGTATATGGCACTTTAATAAATAATTACATAAATTTTTGCGTTGACACTTATATGGCTTATTATTTTGAATAATAATCTGAACATCAAAGCTCAGCGACCCTTATTCTCACAATGAAACACCGAAGCAAAATAGCGATAAAAAATTATAAAATACGAAATAATTGACTGGAAACGAAATTCGAGGTTCACTAGTTTCACTTGTTTTTGTCTTTGCCTTTTCTGCTGAAAATCTTACTTTAAAAATGCAGTAACACTTTAGGCCTATGACACTCATTCATTTCTAACTAAATTCAAGTTTAAAGAATATATTTAATAAAATTTTTATGTAATTATTCATTCAGTTATTCAAAATTCAATATTAGTTAACATAACAAAACATTAACATTTTGTATGAAGTTTTATATTAAAGATTATATGAATTGTGTTTTATTTTAGAGAATTTACGCTTCAATTCATATGGATTGAGTCAAATATAGTGAAATTATTTCAAAAATAAAGCAAAACAATTGAATAATAA
>JAQGAM010000568.1:0-12137 GCA_034697665.1 Nanhermannia comitalis
ATCATTACTATTACTGCAATACTAAACTTAAAACAACAATTTTACGACCCGACCCGACCCGACCCGACCCGACCCGATACACAATCGCTCACTACGATACCTAATTGTATACTAAAACTAAAAATAATTATTAACTCCTATTTATATCTCGTGTGCGTGTCGTATGACTTTACAAAAATGACTTTTTAGTAACTGATTAGTAAAAGATTAGAAAAAATAGTTTAAAAGCTTATACACAAAAATAATTTAAACTTTACGTGAAATCTATTTTAAACTTTAAATAAAACTCTTTGTCAGTATTGATGAGGAACGAGAGGTGAGACTAATAGTTTGCACCTTTTGAATGACCTCAACTGTTGAGCGGCTACAGTAACAGCCATTTATTGGTTTTATTATTTGGTTTAAAAATTAGTTTTAATTGTGTTTAATTGTTTCAATTAATAATAATTAGTTAATAGTGTTGAGCAGTTTTCTCAAATAAGAAAAATTAAATTTAATAAAAACGGAATTTTTGCTACAAATGACTTGCGTTCAGAAAATTTAGACATAAAAGTAAACTCAATTAAACGTAGTGTACAATTAGAAAACTTTGATTTTCACAATTTAGACAATGCTTATCAAAGTTTTAAACCTATAAAAAAGCTAAATATGATGTAAAAAAATTATTAAATTATTTAATTATTCCATCAAATATTAAATTTTACGATTCATTACTTCCTTTAAATTGAATATTATTTAATCGAAAAGTAAAAGAAGAACAAATGAAACGCGTGAAACTGTGTTAACTAACTGTAAATGTAAAGGGAAATGCATGCGATTATGTGACTGTAAATCAAATACTAAACTTTGTAATGAGAACTGTTTGTGTCTTAAATATTTGTAAAAATCGATAACAAAGACTCGTATTAAACTTTGAAACAATTATTTTAATCCTTCACACTATAGTGAGAAAACAAACAATATAAGGGGTTTGGAAAAGAGCCCATATCTAAAAAGGGACCACTCATTAAATGGTTTATAACCAGGTTTTATGGATTCGCTTTCAATTGTTAGTAATTATGAAAACCCTGAATACATATAAATACAGTGACAGTCAATAAATGACTATTCGTTGATGTAATTGTAGTGAGGAAAGTAGTTATGACTACTGATTGCTTTTGGTAAAATAATGGGCAACACTTTTTCTGGCACTTTTCCAGCCCTATTACAAAGAGAACTATAAATGAGGACATGTCCGGTAAACCAGAACTTATAGCATCCCTAATCATAAATCTCATTATCAGAGTTCGGACTTTTTCCTATTTGCCTAGATGTCTCAATGAGATGTCTAGGCAAATGTTTATTTTTTTAAAATAATTTTGTATGTCTGCCTATTTCTTGTAAATTTTTAATTAATGTTTATTTTTCATTTTGTTTATTATTTAACTTAAAAAACTGTTACAACATTTACATAAACGGTAAGGAAAAATTAATAGAGATGTGCATCTGTTATGCGCATTATGTTAAAGTCGTTTTAAATTTAATATATTGTGATAAAAATAATTAACAAATGTCCATTTCGATAAAACTCAATCAATTCGGTGGCAAATGGTTTAAAACTGATGTTAAAATAATGTTTTGCAAAGCATGGGATGACGAAGTTGTAGAACGGAATCTGTACTGACTCCGACTGAAATTTTTGTTCGAATCATTAAATTTTACACTAAAATATATCAAATTTTTGCCTATGAAATGCTTATGAATCAATATTTTTAGTGCTTATTTGCTGCTTATTTTAGTGGTTTTGAATGCTTATAAATGTCAACTCTTTACAGACATATATTTAAATGAGATTTACAAAAGTAAAAATTCTAATTATTTAGCTTTAAATCATATTAAAGCTCATACAATACACTCGAGTATACAATTTTCATACAAATCTAGAAATTCATTCAAAACTTATTTTATTGAAAAAATTGAAATAACATTACGTTTGAATGAATAAAAACAACTTTAAGCTCAAAACTCCTTTACTTTTATTAAGGAATGTCTTCCATTGCTTTTTATAGTAAACTTAGAGAAATTACTTTGACATTGTTTGATAGAGTATGTAAAGATCTTTCTGACAATCTCTCACACATTTCTAGAATACTCTTGAGATCGTCATCAGCTCAAAAGCTGCGAACCCAAAAGGTTTACTTGAGAACCTCTTACACTCTTATATTTCTGAAGATAATTTGAAGTTTATTATAAGAAAAAATGCCAAACTGTGTATTACTAGCATGAGATGCGAATAAATATAATAAAAATTTGCACTAGAGGAGGGCATCAAGCTGCTTCGGGCTCGAGCGGGCCGGGCTCATACGATCGACCCAAAAAAGCCCGAAATCGAAAAAAGTTCGATTTAACATTTATATTCGCATCAATTTTAAAACAATAATTTGTCATCAACTGTAAGTTTATCGCATTTTTGTGTTCAGTAAAGGCATATTAGACACAAATGTTTGAAACTTTCATACATAATAAGTAGAGCTCTGAAAAATATTTATTTATTAGGTCTCAAATATTTTATATTATATTTACTAAAAAGTGTTTATTTACTTATTTTATTTCGAAAAAAAACAATTTTGAGTTACTTTCACGAAATTTTTTTTAAATCTACTGTCATTTTTCAGAAATATTTCTATATTTTTTTACTCATATAACTAGTGATGGCCAACTGCCATGAGTAGTCGGTTAGTAGTCGGGTAACTACTGACTACTTGACGACTGACTACCGGCTTCATGAAGTACTCGGTAGTCACTGATTCGCGACTACTCATTCATTGACAGTTACTCTTAAGTAATGAGGAGTAGTATTGACTACTTTTAAGTAATGCCAATGATTTATTGGTTTAATTTTCCCCAAAAATTGATGCATTTATTTTGGTTTAATTATTTCATTTTAAAAGTTGGCTTTAATTGGTATTGAAATTTTCATAAAATTGGGTTTGAGTTGTTCAATGATAATTGTGAGTAATTTTAAAAAGCACATGAATACCCCTCGATGAATGACTACTCGTTAATGTCATAAAAGTAGTCATAACTACTGACTAATTTTGGTAAAATAATGGGTAACTACTTTTTCCGGCACCCTACATATAACCAAAGATATGAAAAGCTCCTAAATAGTTTCAAAATTTGAAAATTTTCATCTTAATCTAACTCCACTCAATTCCATTTCCTCTATATGGAGGTGGATTTGCAATTTAGTACTATAATCTTCAACTTTAAACCCGAAATATTTAAATGTATGTGGTAAATATCAGGATTTTATAAAATATTTTATATTATAGATGTGGGAGAATGGCGTAATCCGCTATGGCTTCGACTCATGATCGAAGGGTATTGAGTTCGAACCCCAGGCGTGTCCTGTTTTTTGCAATATGTTGGCCACATATTCATTGTTTTATAACAACCTAATGGCCCTATGCGTTCGCCCAACGCCGACACGGGGTTATCCCTGTAAGAATCTCACTGATTTTCAACATGGGCTACAGTGAGATATCCTTTCATTAAAAAGTTAGCTCTTGAAAACGAAAACGTTTATATTATAACCCCTCAAATATTCTGCCATATAAAGATTTATAAAGTCTGCCAAATGAGCCCTTTTAAGTGATTCGTATGCATACAAATGTTTAGGACATTATCGCTAACCGGTCGGATATTTATTATATACGATTTTCAGAGCTCTAATAATAAGGCAGTCCTTATGAAACATATATTGAATTTTATGTTTATATGAAATATTTTTAAATTTATGTTAAAATATGTCTCAAATCAATTATGAATTAAGTAATAGGGAAACTCAAATAATTACTTTATTGAGAAATAATTTAAAAGCAGATATCAATGATAAATATATCAATAAAAAATCAGTTTTAATTTTAACCGAGAATATAAGTTATGGCATTATAAAGGAAAAAGGACTGTATGGAAGACTTTTTAACAAATATATTTCGCTCTATTTGTTAGAATGTTGCTTAATTAAAATAAAGTAATAAATACACGTGTTTTATGAGTTTTAAAAATTTCGGGCAGACAGTTATGGCTTTTTTAAAACAATGCTCACCTCTAAATTGCACCAATGGATTCTCTGGCGAGTTGTGCCCATTGTTCTATTGTCAGAAGAAAATCTTTTTTATGGTTTAAAAAAATTAAAATGACAGTTCAGGAAAGTACAAAGAATATTTTGAAAGTGATCCTAAGATTAACCTGCATTACAGCCTAAGTGACAATCAACTAATGCTTTCCATACGAATTAAGCCCTTTTCAATGCTTTATATATTAGGCTGAATTTTGTCAGTTTGGGCTTACATTGTGGCACATATTGTGCCAAATTGTATTGGATTTTCTAATATATATATTTTATTTATCAGCAGTGATGTTGGTGCTCGTGCTTGGAGAAAATGAAGCGTTCGGTGTTCACTTTTTAGAGAAGCTCAAGCACCGAGCACAAACAAAACAAATTTGATGAGTTTAAAGGCTCTTTTAAAACAAAAATTACTTTTATTTGAGCTGTAATTTGATCTGTATATACATTTGAAACTCACTAATCAATACCATTCAAATACAAACATTGGATTCAAATCTATGTAATATAACCTACAAAGGAAACGTTAAACGTTATACTAAGACTTGGTGCTCGTGCTCCAATGCTCGAGCACGTGCTCGACGAAATCAGAGTGCTTGAGCTCTGAACATCACTCATTTATCAAGAAAGTCCAACACTGATAACTGTTTGCCATTATTTTCTCTTAGGATTTATTATTTCGGAGTTGTTTGACAACCAAATAATGAAAATTTTAGGTCTTCTTTCACTAATAGACAAAATTAGAAAAACACGATTTCAAATCAGTCTTTTTTGATAGTGATTCAAGTGTTTTAATAAAATACTATTTGAGATCTTAATTTTGTGCAAACTTGTTATGATTTATACGTGAGTCGAATATTTATTGAACCAGAAGGAGTTCCACTTCAAAAGAGGCCTTCATATTAAGTTACTTTATTGTGCAATAATACAGTTCACAAATACAATTTACCACAACTTAATATTAGAAGTTCACAAATAGTCTCAACTTTAAGGCATAGGTTGAGAAATGGATGGAATTTTAATGAAGAGAATCATAGCTCTATGAGTAATGTTATATCTAGTGTTGCTTCAGTTCCTGCTTTCTATTTTTGTTTCAGTTTTGGAACTGAAGCTGAAATTATACTTTTAGTTTCAGTTCTAGGAACTGAATCAACTAAATTGTGTCTATAAATTCTTACAAAGAATATTCTGAATAAACCTATACATAAATTAAATCATTGAATAATTATTCGATAGCTTGAGATAATTAGAGAATAATTGCTTTTACTATTCAATAAGTTTTATGTTTAGTCTAATATTTTAATTAACAATTAATTTAAATTAAGAGGTTTTTAAGCGACAAAAAAATAATAAATTAAAAGACACTTTTATTTGGCCTAAAATATTATCTAAGACATTCTGCTAAAAACTAGATCTAACTTGTATGCTCGAGTGTGTTCAACTATGTGTTTCAGTTTAATTTTTTCGAAAATTTGAGTTTCAGTTCCGAAAACTGAAATTGATATTGTAATTCAGTTTGAATTTCAGTTCTCGGAACTGAAACTAACACTTGTTATATCATATCCTGTTTTATATTACTTTCGTCTGACTTTTATAACATGGAAATAGAAGTAAACATTGAACTACTCTGGGACTACTTAAGTACTGTATGGGGTTTATACTGTAGCTGGTTCATAGAACTTTATGCCTATCTATAGGTTTTATTCATAGATATTGTAATTTTTCTATCGATAAACCCATCTTCTTATTGATATACTGGTAATGTACTTGTATTGAAAGAATGCAATTCAAATTCGTTTAAGTTTTAGGAATGAAAACTAATAACTTACAGTTCTCTCGGATTTATATCAGATCAATAATAGTCGTACGAGAGATTTGTTGATTTGTTGGAAACAAGTTTTTTGTTTGAATCTTTTTTGCACAATCTTTTTGCTTTGTTTGACATGAGTTACATGCAGTACAATATTCAGTAATTGCTTTGCTGTTTTCGCTGCATTCCTTTTATAGCTTATTTGTTGTGAGCCTTATAGCAATATGGATTGTGTATGGATTTGGCGAACACTACAGTGAAAGCTCATTTCAAGATCTATTGATAGAAAAATATTACACTCAAAAATTGGGTATTAAAATGTCACCAGTGTTCAATTCTAAAGCTTCATAAGATTTTTGTACTTCTTTTTAATTAACTCCAAACTAATTATTATTTAATATAAGTGGAAATATTATTTAATAAGATAGTTATCCCAAAAATAAATATGGCATAAAAACACACTTTTTAAGCTTAAAAAGATTTAAAGTTTACTCAAACTGTGCTATGAATTGTAATTCTAGTACAGAATTTTACAAATAGTGGTTTAATTGATCTTTTACTAAACGAGAAAAAAATGTAAAAATTCTTATATATCTTTCTCAGCTCTTTCAGCAAAAATCGCAAAAATATTTTCTATTGAAAACTATGATTTGCTTTATTTATTGATTAATAAATAGTTTTTTGAAATTTTGTCTGAACAAACTTTATTTAATTTTGATTTTAAAGAGAGATTTTAAAAATATTTTGGTTGTCAGAGATTAACAGAGGCCAAAGTGGTTGACCTAATCATAATAGTATGAGTTAAATCAATTTTAAAGTGTTTTTATATGTTTTTTTTAAATTATTCAAAACAATATCAAAAAAAATTTCTAAGAGCTCGTACATATAGTACGTACGGAGTAAGGGAGAGGGGAAGGGTCTACCAAAATCGTACTCATAGGGGGTAGAAGTATGAGATTATTGTACGCACATTATTTATTCGAGAAAATTCATAACACTTCTAAAACAACTACAATAACTTTTGTGACCCAATAAGATGTAGAAGAAACAAATAATAAAAACTCAGATATTATTTATGTTATAGAATATTGGTTTAATTTTAATAAAATTAGTTTACATCAATTTTAATTGAAATTTATGCGAAGTGGGGGGGGGTCGAGCAAATTTGTACGTACTACTTGGGGGGTTATGAAAACGTATAGTGGCGTGCAGAGAGGGGGTAGGGGTATGAAAATGGTCCAAAACCTCGTACGTACTATGTGTACGAGCCCTGACATTATTGGATCAAAATGAATACTATTCTGAAACGTTCTGTATTTGTGCTTTGCTTTCACGATAAGCCTTAAATACTTAAAAACTTAAATATTTGTGCGATTCGGTGCAATTCAATACCACTTTACTGAACATTGTATACAAAATTTAATTAAATCCCAGGAATTCGAGACCTTTTTTCATTGAATAAAAATATTCTGTAGGAAAGTAAAAAGTTGAATTGCATTCTTTTAATGATAAAACTAAAAATATTATTTGCCTTCAATTTAAATTTGTATGTATTCATTGTATTATTTATAGAAATTGAAAGAAAAATAAATCTATAAATAAGCTCTTAGTCGCAGTTTTTATTCAAAAATTTTATGAAATACAATATATAACTAAAAATATGATTCTGCACGAAGTCTGAAAATCCTTTTCTGTGTTGAGCTGAAAGGTTTATAATGATAAAAAAAATGAATGCAATATTAGGTCATATACTGTATACGTTATGTTGAGTCTTGACTCCTGGCATTTTCACTGCAATGAAAATTCCTATTAAGTCCACGAACAAAATAAGAGCATTTTATTTCTACTTTCAGTGATGTCAACACACATTGATGTCAAAGATTTTGAAATTCAGAATTTAAGAATTTAAAAGTATTAAAACCCCAATTGAGATATAATATGGCTCTAAAAACATGTAACTGCTATCAAAAGTTTTAAGTTACCATAAAAGTTATGAAATATAATTAAAATAAATTTTGATTTCTTACTTTTTCACAACTTTTTCAACATCACGACTCATATTTATTGTTTATCTTTTGCTTCACTATCAATTTAATTTAAGTATAATATAATATAAAACATAATTTTTTGTTTGTTTATTTTGCTTAATATCGTGTTCTTTCAAATGATTATTAATTTTAGTCATAAGAGTCAATGGTGTTGTAAATGAGTGTTAGTTAACATTAACCTTTTATTGATAATTGATTTGCTGTAAATCAATTATATTTGTGACACAAAACAATATCTCACATAAAACTATCTGAATATAACAGAAATACAGTCTGACTCGATTATTGGTACCTCTGATGTTGGCAACCCTTGTTGTTAGTTGCTTCTTAAAGAACCGATCAGTCCTATGATACCTTTAACGCTAAAGTGTTCGGATATTGACAAACCTGTAAACCTGTTATTGTCAACTCAAATCCGATGCTCGGACGAGTTGCCAATAACTGGATTGTGTATATTTCTAATAAAAGTGCAACTGGTTTGGCTTCCGGGCGGGTTGGGTTGGTTTGGGCCAAGATTTCAAAATATCAAATGGCTTGGGTAGGTTGGGTAAATATTAAAACATTGCAGTTGGTCTGGATTTTGTCAACCCAAACCCAAACCCATTTGATTCGTATTTAGGTTAGATTTTAAAGAAAAAGTTTATCCTGAAATTATAATTTAAATAAATTAAACTGAAAACTAATATATTTTGAACACCTAACCCTTTTCTTAAAGTCTGACCCCTGTTTAAAGCCTAACATACATTAAAAACTCAAACCTGTCAAACGCATTACATTAACATAAAATATTGATAATAAAGAACATTTACTCAAGTTTTGCTTAGTTTTATAAAGATTTTGAACAGTATTCACTCATCCATTTTATTTGAATTAATGTGACAATTATGTGAATTAATTGTATGTCTCGATAACAATGAAGACCAAATAATTGTTTAAATTGACAATCAATTCATTTACATTGATGTGAATATAGATTGTTGTAAAGTCTCTTAGAGAATGAAATATTGTTAACATATTATATGAATAAATCCGATTGATTTGTAATTTTCAAATAAAAAATTTATTGAAATTGATTATAGTCTTTTGGGTTGGATCGGGTTGGGTTTGGGTTGACTGAAAATGAACCAGATTGGGTTGGTTTGTTTTGGATTAAGAAAAGAAAATTTCGGGTTGGTTTGGGTCGCAAAAGTACGAACTAGTTGCAGCTTTAATTTCTAATACTATAACTCTGTCACACGCGGTTTGGGCTCAGCTGCGGGTAACACACCTTTAGACTGGAATCCAAGCGTGTGAAACAGAATTGATTTGAATTTGGGTTTAAATGCTTTGATTTGAATAACTATTTTGAGATTTAATAAAACTGTTTGTTTGAATTGATGGCGACTTTGTGCTCGAGCTGAAAGTGCCTCACTATTGAATAGAAGTGTTTTTGCACTCAATAAATGGATTAATTAATTATTGGTTTAGAGCTGTTCTGACTCTCGGTTATGTTCATCACTAAGAACTGATATTAGGATTGACAACACTTTCGGGTACTGTCCGACACTTCACTCTTTTCCAAAATAAAACTCGAAATTGCAGTGGGATTTCCTTTTGGGGCTCTACTGTACACCTCTCCCCAAGACTCTTAAAAGTCTATGTGGTAAGTTCACCTTTGAATTTTCAAAACTTTTTGTTAATTAAAATGAGTGGCAGACATGTTATCGGAAGGCCCGAGGTTCGAGTCCTCGGTGGGTCTCATTTCTTTTCAACGTATTTTAAAAATAAAAAGCAGTTTTTCATATCTAAAAAATACCTTAAAATCATAAAATGAGTGGCATAACTATCATAGGGACAGAGGGAGCCTATGCCACCACAACTCAAATTAAAAGTTATTAATTCCTTAAATATTTATTTGATTGTAGAAAACTTTTAAAAGTTTGATTTACTTCAATTACTCGAAATAATATTAATGTAAAACAAAGTTTTAGATGTCATTAAATTTTAATCGAACAAAGGGTTAAATTTAGGTAAACGGGCTGTTCAAATAGTGAGCACGCATCTTTGGGGGGGGGGGGGGTGGTAAAAAGAGTGCAAACCCTGTATTCCTATATGCTTAACATTGTGTAAGTATGCAAAAGTAGGTGTCTAAAAGTGCCTCTATTTTGCGTGCGCATTATTTGAACAGCCCTTAAATTTTTCTTTAATTTTTTGTCCATTAGTCAATACTTTCTGGTGATGTCACTCATTAAAATACATTGCGTTTGAAATAAAAACTTTTAAAAATACAAAAAAATAGATTAATGTTTCATACTTTAAAATAAATCATTATCTAATTAAATGCTTTCTTATACAGTATTTTCAAGCTTTTTAAACAGGTATTAAATACTGTACTTTTGTTATATGCTATTTCTTTTAAAATACTTATTGTTAACTTTTTCTTTAATTGAAGACATACAGTATTTTAGGTTTAATTTCAATATTAATTATCAAAGTAATAACTAATAAAAAATTGGTGATTTCATTAAAAAAAACTCTGTTCATAAAAAGTTATATTAAACTTTTTGAATACTTTATTTGATTTTATGTGACACTTAATTATCTCAAGATTTACAGAAATCAAAACATATGAAACTTTAGTGAAATCGGTTTCAAATATTGATTTGAGAGCTAAATGGTTTAAAAATAATGATCTTATATATGTGTATACTATTTTGGTTATTGATTATTAAAGCATTATGTAAAGGAACTTAAGCTTCATAAGCTATAGTAATCATGGATATCAATCTTGATTAGATTTGGACTTGAATTTCAAATTTTTTGCTCATTAAACTCAAACAAATGACTTACAGTTAGTCTTAAAGAAAACTTATACACAGAAAAGTTTAATACAGTAAGAAATATGAAAAAAGATAGTTATGGATTAAAACTGTGCTACAATTTTTACATTACTTTGGGTTCAATTTGATTAAAGAAGGAATTCAAATAACTCAAAATAATATGATTATACAAAGTAATTACAATTTTATAATATTACAGAACAACATCCACTCTAAAAAAGGAGTACAAATCTTATATTTTGTTAATTTAGCTGACGGGTCAACTTTTCTGTTTGCGTAACTTTTAGACACGTATAAGAAAAGAAAATAAAAAATTAACTGTTATAGAGTATTGTTCGGTGTATTGACTTTTCAAACTATATATTGATATTCTTTATTCACAATCACAAGTTGTTTCGATTGCTTACTTTATTTTTAGTAAACATTTGAAGTAAAGATTTGTTTAAGACTCCAAATCAATTGAGCAAAAAACTAAAAAGCAAACAAACCGTGCGTTAAAGTAATGGCTAAATAACAGTGAAGAAAATTTTGGGCCAAATTGTCTGACAAAACATTCTTGCATTACATCCAATATTGACATCAGTTGCTATACTGCTTATTATCCTTTAGTGATACATACCTTCTCTTGATATCCAGAAAATACAATACTGTTTCGCAGATGGGATAATATGACTAAAATATTGTCCCAATTATTAAATATCATGAGATCATTACTATACGTTTATCGTCCACTTTCTATATCTAGGAATATATCACGTTTAGTGCAGTAAGTTATCTATACAGACACAGAATATCGTTAACTATTGTCACTTATTATCGGAAAAGTCTTAAGAAAGTATTTCTTACATTTAATAATAAAGAGAAAATAACATGAGACCGCATTATACGCTTTGATGTCGTGAATGGCTGTGAATATTATTAGATTAGGTGTTTATAATCATATACAACACTGAGGCAGAGCTCACAACTCAGCCAAACAATGTCCATCACATACCTTCTAACAATATTACATTACGATAAGACATTACATTGAATACCAACAACTATTTGTGTTTAATATTTATAACTTGTTATTCGATAACTTTGTAATATATCAATAGATTTTATCAAACGGTTCGCAATAATTTTTGTTAATAATATTATATTTAATGAAAGTTTCAAACATAGAAAATTAGATTTCAATTTTTTCCAATAAATAACACAAAAAAATTTTCAAGAACTTTATTACTTTAATAGCAGTAAAAATATTTCAGATGAATGGACTTCATTTCATTCAATTTTAAGACATTTCAAACCCCAAGGAAATAAAGTACAGGACAACTATTTTTTAGCTCATATTGTGTAACGAT
>JAQGAM010000569.1:0-12122 GCA_034697665.1 Nanhermannia comitalis
GCCCAAGCTTCTGCTGTATAGCTATACAATATTTGTATCTTAAATATCTGGTAAATATTTAATATAACTAAAAAACACCTGTAGTGTACCTGTTTATAACGAATATATTTATATCTAGAGAAGTTATATCTTGTTTTGAAGAAATAAATAATGTTTAATATAGAAATATATCTCTTCATCTATTGACTTGTGAGGTATTCATACGCATAATATTATAAATATTCTTTAAGCAGTTATAAGGTCTAAAATTATTTCTATGAATGTTATGACTGCAAAACAAGATCAAAAATTATTACTTAGAGTTTCAATTTTAAGTTTATTAAAAACTAGTGAACAAAATGTACGTTGAATTATGGTTTGATCCAATTTTAGCAGTTCGTCGTTACATCAGATAACTATTGCTAAAATCAAATTTTGCTAATATCCCACTCTGACTAAAGTGTGATCTAAAAATATATTCATTTGGTCGAATTTGTTAATTTAAATAATTGCCTTATTAATTAATTAATAGTGACTTTTAAATTTGTTATGAATTTCTCTCAGATTACAAGTTAACTTAAGTTCAATATAAATATAACATCAATTTTGATGATTTTTTCAAATAAATTATGTCTAAAACCATAGTTTGCTACAATCTAAACAAACTGATAAGAACTTTTTATAGAACTGATAGGAACTATTATGAAAATTGATACTAAAATCGAAATTTGTTATAAAAAGGGTTAACAAATTTGTACCTAACTGTAAAAGTTAAAACAAATTTTCAATATATTAAGAAAATCATTAAAATTGATGAAACGAATGAAATTCAATTTTCATTTAATAATTGATAAGAAATGCAGGTATAGTTTGATATGTATTGTGTCCTTTTGACTAATTCTAGTAATTTTTTTAAATTTAATAATCAATCTCAGGATTGAGGCCATGAATCGTTAGACACATACTTTATTTCATGAGAAAAGACAATTAATTTTATTACATAAACAAATCTCGAAACACAAATAATTTCACTTTCCTATTAAATGAAATAAAAAAATCATTTCGACATTAAAGAGAAAGTATTGAATTAAATAAAATTCAAGATTTAAAGCAAAGATAAAGTTATCATAAGATTACTTTTTGCTTTTATCTCATATCTTAACTCATTTGAATTGATGAAGACATGGTTTGCAAATTAATGACAATAAAGCAAATTTAGTTTTATTTGGTTTCATTAAATAACATAATTAGAGTATAATAGAGGGTTGTGTCCAGTTATGTAGCAGAAGATGAAACTCAAATAGATGCTAAACTTTTATATAAAAGAATAGCTTTAATTTTGTTTTTGAAAAAGGATCATTTCTTTCTAATTTATTTATAAATAGTAATTTATAATGTGAATAATGAACTAACGATACTGGCTATGTAGTGACCTATTTTCGTTCCTATTAAATAACATTAAACTAGTTTTGTCCGTCGATTCAAACTTAAAGCTAAATTAGCTTTAGTTTCATTTACTTCTCTTCAGAAATCCCAAAACGAAGCCCAGGGTTTGTCAGCGAGAAAACTTGTTCGCATACTTTTCAAATAACTTTTCCTAATATTAACTTTTTCTAGAGTTTTGAAAGCAATAAAATGAATCGAGATCTGAGATCTTACTATTTATATTAAGGTCAAGTTTTGAATTATTTATGATTTAAGTAAATTTTATCGTGAATAAGAATGCAAGCATTTATTATAAGTCATACAATTAAAATCTAAAACTTGTGTTTTTGAAGTTAAGGAATATTTTTTGTTTTTATAACTGTAGAATTAATGTTTTAAATAGCGATATCTCTTTCCAACTCTAATTAATTTTTTCTAAATTGAAACTCATTTCATAGATCATTCTCAAGGCCAGTGATTGGCTCTTTAATTAATTTAAGTCAATATACAAATGAAAGAAAATATTTTATTGAGCTAAACCTAATTACAATGTCTGATCAAAAAAAGGCGAACAATTGCCAATTTAAATAGTTTGCATATTTTGATTTTTATTGAACAAAGTAAGGTCTGAGTAGAGCGGAGTTGAATTATCAGTAATTGAATTCTTAGCAATAGATGGATAGTAAGCTACTGAACGATTCTGTGAAAGAAACTAAGCAGGAAATAAGAGTCAGTGGGTTATTAGGGAAGGATCTCTTCAGCTGATTTGAAGCTAGAAGAAGTGGGTCGACAAATACGATTGTTGGTAATACCAATAAGTTGTACAGTATATGTTGTTCATGCAACTCTGCTTTACTAGACTGCGATCAAATTTAGTTAGTGCCAGGTCTCAAACTTATTGCATTTCATATTTTAATTTATTGACATATTATTGCCGTGAACTTTAGTTAATGTCATCCTTTCAACTTATTTCCTTTTCTGTCCTCATGTGATAAGTTTTATTTAAATAATGTTGCGTTCGCACCATGTCTTGTCGGTGAGTTTATGTTGGTTTGCTTTCATTTTATACTTTTCTTTCTCCATTTCTTTTGTATATCTATTTAAAGAATGAAAATCAATATATTGTTCAATGTATTGTTCAATGTATTTATTTTATAGTTTCATTTCATTTGATGCAAAAATTGTTTCTTCTTTTTCTTATTTTTTTACTTAATGTTCTTTGACTTGAGACTAACATTTAATAATAGATCAACTTTTAATTATAACAGTATTTAATTATGATTTATTAGAAATAAATATTGGCCTCAGTCTTAAATATATTTGTAAATTAATGTTTTAATATTAAAGCTAAATCTTCACTCTGAATACAAATTAAGAGTTATTATTAAATATATGGTTGTTTTAAGAGATGCCTAAAGTGTTATAGAAATAGATTAATAGTATGATTATTAAGCTGGTGGTCGGATGTATAAATGTGTCCCACTTTTTGAGTTAACGAAATACATGCTTAGGAGATATTGTTTTAAAAAAGTAAAATTGATTCAATAATAAAAATATTAAATTTTCGTATCAAACATATAGTCGTATCATTTCCTGAATAGACACTATTTTTTTAGCAAAACATATTTCGTTAATCCAAAAAAAACTCAATCAGAAAATTATAAAAAAATATGTAATTACTTATGAAAGAAATAATAATCTTTTATACACTTATAACATAATTGTTTGGATGAAAAGTTTTGTCTTAAGTAGAAAAATGGTTCAAAACTCAGTTTCTCTTCATCTTCCTTAATAACTAAATGTCTAACTATTTAACTGATGGCGTGACTAATTTGAAAAAATGAGTTTTTTGCTCATCAAGACTTAAATTCGTTACAAAGTTGAAAATAATTTCAATTAGAATTTAGGTTTGTTTTAATAAATGCTAATCCATGTGATTATAAGAATACCTTAAACAAACACAACTTGTTTAACGTTTCGTTTGACTTAAACCGTCAAAATTACCTTTTTTAGTTCTAAACTTCATTAAAGAATTTGTCAAAAGAGTGATAAGTGTTTTGATAGATAAATGTTAAGAATATATTTTACATTATATTTGACCAAAATATCAGCTACGCTTTGATAGCTTTATGCAAACAAATTGAAGGCTAAATTCAAGAATTCCTTTCGGCTCTCATAATAGAATATATTTATAATCCAAAGAAATTGATGGCCTCGCCTATAATCCATGTATTTTCAATTTTATAAAAAATATAAAAAGGGTAACATTGTTATTATTCTAGTTTTCAAAAATATGAATAATAACAGTACAGTTCAACTATAAGTCGAGAGAATAATTAAATTACAAGGAAATATAGATTAAATGCTCTCAATATTTAAACATTGATTTTACTGCAGAGAAGGCGTAACATTTTTATTTTACTTAAAGTTTATTATTCTTATTCATTCAAGTATTTGGGATTTGGTTTGATTTGTAATTTATTATAAATATTCTTAAAAAATGCTAAATTATTTAAAAATTCTGTAACAAAAGATTATAATTATATAAATCTATTTATATCAATAAGATTTCTGCATAATTTTCAATTTAAGGTCAATGAAAGGAATTCTCAATTTTAAAATAAAGTCTTAGTTTAAGTTTAAAATAAATAATTGGATCGCAAAAGACTTTTTAGAAAAAAATTTATTCGCTAAAAAAACGTTTTACTATTTTTTAGCAGAAAAAATTGATATATTTCATAATTTCAATCAATTTCAATCAATTTCAATGAACTTTTTGTTCTTATAACTTATATTTAAGATATTTTTATTTTTTTAAATACTTTAAACACCACTTAAGTTTAGGAGAACTTTCAATAATAAAGAAATGTTTTCGCTCACTAATTTTAAGCAATTCATAGTTAATCAGCCTTTTAGAAACTTATTTTGAAACTAAACTCATTTTCAAACTATGCTTATTTTGAAGACAATACTTACTCGTGCATTAAATGGCTCAATAAAGTTTCAATCAAAATTTCATTATCAGCTATTTTAAGCGATTATAAGCTATTATTAAGTTGAACGAGTGTTAGATTTATACGTTATTGCCTTATTATTAACCTTTATTTGAAAATATAGTTGAACAGTCTCCTGAAAATAGTAATTTATCTTTAAATAACATTTTTAATGTCTTCATTACAAAATTTAATCAAAAATAGCAGAACAACTCTCAGTGTATTGTATTTATCGAGGATTAAGTCAAAAATAATGATAAAGCAAAATGAGTATCAACTTTAACAAATCCATAATAAATTGATTGCTATCAATATAAGTTGACACTCAATTTAAAAAAAAGCAATTTTCATAACTTAGTAATGGCACAGGTGGTGATCAATCTATGATTCGAAAATAGAACGCAAAATTGTCCTCAAATCTTATTTTCTTTATAAGTTACATGTATTGACATATAATAGCTTTTTTAATTTAATGTAAAAAATGCTACAATTCTTAAGCCACTTGTAATGCAAATTAGAATCGTTATAAAGTTATATCGTTTAAAGATAACACAGATTTCAAAATCTCTGCTCATAATTCATTAAGGGATGAGATTTAATGTCTTATTGAGTCAGCTTTTAGTCAAACATAATAACGAGGAAATGATAACATGAAAGTGTGTTGAAACAAATTCTCATTTCCTTTATTGAAGAGTATTAGACAATTATTTGCAATCAAGTATTGAAAATATCATACAGATAATGATTTTCTATTAATTTTCCATTAGTTGAAAATATTTTATTTAGTTTTTTTGAGACATTAAATATTTTTGTATCTTAACTCTTACATCGCTTTTGAATATTTAGTTTATTTGCCATAACTTTCGTAAAACCGTAGTTTACTTTTATGATTAGAATTAAGGTTTAATATGATTTTTTTGTAATTTTTAATTAATAAATTGGTTGAGGACTTGTTTTAATGGGGTTACAGCAGATTTATATAAAAGTAAAAATACCTTTAATAGATTTAAGTATGAACTGACACTGATTAATATCAACATATTATTATAATAAATATTTTTAAATTAAGCCGAATAGTGAGCACAACAACCATTTTGGTTCGATTATGCAATCTGTTTAGCACTTATTTTCATAAAAACTCTAATTTTTTAAACTTTTTTGTAATATTTGCTACAAATGGATTTTTAGGATTTAAACCCTACGCACTTGGCCTAGAGATGGGCGGCATTTAACTGTATTTAACAAAATTGAGACACTGTCTTACTTATCATTATTTATAATGAAGCAAATTTACATTTTATTACAATTGATTAGGCCATGAATTTTCTTTTGTAATACTAAGACAATTAAATTAAGGGGAAATATAATATAAATAATTTACATGAATTCTTTGTGGAGTTTTATCTTTATCTGACATTTTTTAATATTACAAAGCGATTCACTTTTTTGTAAGCTATCCTACGATGTGTTTACGAATTGACCCAATTTAGCAGAGATAGCAGATCTCAATTCTCAATTGTATGAACTTTGAAAATATATTGAATGACAAACCATCACAATTTCTAAATTATATTCTATTTATTTTTATTCAAAATTATATTAGACTGCTCTGTCTTATAGGTCAGCAAAACACTCATTTACAAAAAGTTTTCATTGAGTTTAGTTTTCATTATCACTTTTTGCATATTGATAGTTAAATTGAGTTTTTCTTATATTTCGAACAATGAGAGCACAGAACTCAGGGTCCGCTAAATGGGATGAAGATCTGTTGCATATCCAATTGGTTTTTTAGTTTGATATCATTGTTAAATTGTTTTAAAACACAATAAGCATAACTTAAGTTTTAAAGCTAGTAATTCAAAAAATTCAAATACAATATTAATCACACGCTTATTTGTAATAAAAGGATTGGAAAACCTAAGTTTTTTGCTATAATAGCTATAATTAAAGTTACCATCGCTTATGATTTAGGGCACAGGAAAGCAATTTTCTTAATCAACATTTATGTTGATAGTTTAAGCAAATTATTTTATTAGACTAACCACTATTATAGTTCAAACTATTGTATAATATAAACTTCAATATTTTTATTTTTTAAATGTTTAGAAGTATAATCACGTCCAACAAAGGATATAATTGAAGCAGAAGACTATTCCTCTTCAATCTTGAATTGTTTATAGTTTAAGATAATAATATAATGATTAGCTAAACTCAAATCAGACGGTTCTTCATTGCTCTAGAAGTGTCTATTTCTCATTTTTCTGGTTTTTACTTTGGTCTTTGATTTAATGGGTTTTCATTTTTGCATTTTTTGTGTTGTTTTAATGTTTGTTTAAAAACTACTGTTATTTTTGACTTACTGTAAGTCTTCGCAACAATTTCATGAATTTTATCCTAAAAATGGCTTTTATTTATTCCATTTTAAATTTCAAAATGCTTAAGAGATAAAGTCAACAGAATTCTAAGACAAGATTCGAGATTCAATTCAAGATTGAAATCTGTTTTTTTATTTTTTCAACTGAAATAAAAAAATTTTTAAGGAGATTTAAAAAAATATTAGATGAGAGGTGTATCCAATAATTTTATAGGGTGTGTGTTTGGGTTATCTTATCAAACAATATTCAAATGTGTATCAATTCAAAAAGTTTACTTAATACGTGTTAAGCAGTTTAATAACATTTGAAATGAAATAATTGTTAGATTTAACTAATTTGCATTTGAAAGTTCTGCTCATATATTAAGGCTGAGCATAATATTAAGGCTTAATGTAATCTTAACACTATGATCAATATAAAATTTTAAATTGGTGTTTAAAGGATAAAAAGTTGGTCAAACTGTGTAAAATAACATGAAATTTTTTCACTTTGAGATATTTTAACTTTAAAGTGCTTTTCCGTTTAAAGTGGGCTCAATTACCTTTGAAATTTCGGTTTCCATCGACTTATCTTTTGATGATATCTATCAAAGCTAAATATATTAAAATGCATTTAAACTTTAATAAAGCTAAATTTATTTTTATGTATCAACGATAACTTCAAAATATATTAATTCCTTGATATCCTTTAATTAGCTTAAAACTTAAATCTTCTGAGGAAACTATTGATAATTATGATTAATGTGATACATATTTTATGGAAAGAATTGAACGAATTCGTGATTTTCAAGGCTTTCAAATTTCATAATAGAGATAAATGAGTAGAAATCTTCAATCAAATAATTTTTATTAATATTTATTAATGAAAAATTCGAGCATTCAAAGTATTATATTTAAATACTGACTCGCGGGCAATAAATAAGTTCTTCTATAATTTAAATTACGCTTTAATTTGAATTTTGTAAAACTTAAAAACACTTAAAAATAGAAAAAAAAGTCGTGAAATGATTTAGAAACCAGGCTCATGTAATACTAATTAATTACAATATATGCCCTCCGAAACTGAATTGAAATGTTATTAACTTTCTTACTTAAATACGAGTCAAACATATTCTTTGATGAAAGCAGTTTTATCGATTGCACGCTCTATTAAAACGATCCAATTATCATATTTGCATATTATGCAGTAATAATTTGTTAACAAAAATCGATTAGAAATTAATATTTGTCATAAACATCACTTTTAGAATTGTTTTATGGTATAATATATCTTAAGTTAAATTCATATAGCTTTGAATTTAGCAAATAATTCACCCCCTATTCTGCCCTTTAGTTATGATTAGATTAATGATTGTAATTCATTATACTTTAAGAAATAATTAAATAAGTTATAACTAGACTTTTGAGTTCTTTGAAATAAACTTTATCTAACTTAACAAATCTTCGAGTGTCTGATCACTAGCATTTATTTTGAAAATAAAAGAATTAGCACCACTTTGCTGTTCAAATAACTATGTATTTTATTAAGTAAATATTTGTGATTTTAAAGTTGTTAAAGTATGTGGTGTTTTATAAGGTTAGATATAGAATACCCGATAGTGTCAACAGTGAAATAGCGTTTAGAACCCTTTAATTATAATCTCACTAAAACTCCAATAGTTTTTTTGCTCAGTAAATAACTTTATATATAAGATTATTTGTAATATATATGAACATTATCGAGACCTGAAAAATTTATTTTTAAAATTATAAATATTAAAAGGTTTTTGAATTTAACTTTTTTAATATATATAAACCAGTATTTTAAAGTTATTTTTAAAAATACAAAATATACGCGGGTTTGGGCGGTAAATGAATCCATTTCTTGTAATTGCCAGCTCAATGTTTTCAACGTTAGCCTTCCAATACTCTATCTTAATGTTCTGTGAAATTATATTTGATATTTTGTTTCACTGTGACTTCTAAAAATACATTATTTTACAAAACCATATAATATAAATTAAAACCACTGGTTTTCTATCTATCAAAATAGTTCAATTCAAAAAGTACTTAATATTTGCAACACAGTTAAGCTTTTCTAATATATGATTGTTAAACGTTTATTATAGAATGATTTTTAATAATAATATTACTATTTCAACATTTTTATTATAATAAGTACACATTACTGTATGTGTATTACATCTATTGATAGAAGAATAAATAGCTTTCTCTCAATAAATTTTACTTTAAGTTCAGAGAATATCTGTTAGGAAATAATTTTTGTAATGACCCAAATATAGATATTGTTTTGATTATTTTCGAGCACATTAGCAAAATTGAATGCCACACAAATCTTGACCTTTGAGAATATAGGATATTGAATAGAAAAATATATTATCGTCTACTAGTAGTATAACCTGGTTTTGTTTGGTTTAAGGGATTTTCCTATTTCTAGAATTATAGCTATTTAGAGTAATAATACTATTTTGAAACAAAACCTATTGCATACTTGGTTCTAGTCTTTTAAAAAATCCTTAAAAGTATCAAAACAAGCAATAAATATCAGTTGAATTACCAGTTTTTATGTAAACCCCTTAAACTCGATGTCTCATTCATAATCGCAAACTATTCCGCCTCAATGCTCCTAATGATGAAAGTAACATTGTTTTTGCGTCTAAATTATTTTTTGAGGAATTCATGCCTTGAATTAAGCTCTAAAATAACTTGTGTTAAGTCAAGAGTAACTTTAATACAAAATGCACCCGAAAAGTTGATTCACACCCAATCTGTTTCTGCTCTATAAGTTAGAAAAAGTACTTTAAAAAGTCGATCAATTATTAATATATTAATGTTATGCATATTTTTCAGTTGGTGGTGGTATTACTCAGCCTTCTGGGCCCATCTCTTGCCAACCGTAAGTTCATTTTTGTAACAATAAATCGTAAATTTTAAAGTTACTTAAATTGTTATAACTCAGTAATATGAGAGCATATCTTTTGGCTGAAGAGTCTCTTTATTTGATAAATTTTATTGTTGTCATATAATCAGGTATTCATTCCCAAACGAAACGTGCTGCAGATGACCTGAAAATAGTGTGTTACTATTCGAATTGGGCTGTTTATAGACCTGGATTAGCCAAGTTTACTCCTCAAAACATAAATCCATACCTTTGTGTAAGTGTTACCGATATTTCTTTTGACTTATCATCAATCAATTTTTAATAAACTTGTTTTTATCACTCCTTATAATAATTGGTTTGAAATTGAAGTCGCATCTCATTTATGCATTTGCTGGACTTTCGAGCGAATTCGAGTTGAAGGCTTTTGATCCATACAATGATATAAATCAAGGTATTATGCAATCAGGCAAAAAGTAAATCATTAATTTTAACTCTATTTTAAGTGTCGATTGAATTGAGTGCACAACTCATACTATTTAAGTCATATGTTATTCAACTTTTATCCTTATAATTATCTTAATTAAATTCTGTTTGAATTTGTTATTTAAAAGGCAATTACAAAAAATTTGTTGGACTTAAAGCTTACAATAATCAGCTCAAAACTTTAATAGCGATCGGAGGTTGGAATGAAGGCTCTAAAAGGTATTCCAATATCATTCGTAACAAGCATTCAAGTATTTTATAATTATGAAAAGTTTTTAAATTATTTTCTTTTTCATTATTTGGATTAAGATTTTCAAAGCTAGTCGCCTCACCTGATCTTAGATATACTTTTATAAAGAGTGCACTAAGATTTTTGAGAGAACATAACTTTGATGGCCTCGACTTGGATTGGGTAATATTCTTAATAAGCATTTAATTCAAGTCAAAACTGATTTACTATACAAATATTCTATTGACAGGAATATCCGGGATTTAGAGACGGCAGCTCTCCAGATGACCGCCAAGGATATGCTCAACTGATTAAAGTAAGATTACTATTCATTTTTTGAAATAAATTAACACATTTACTAATAATTGACGACTTAGACTCAAATTTTTTATTATCATATGATCATTGAATTAGATTTTGATATAATTTAATGATAGACAAAGGGCACGACCATTAAAATTGATCTGAAAAACGAAACAGAATTGATTTTCCTCTAACGATTTAAATGAATAATGTGTCTTTGTGTTTTTTTTATTATTGTCATAAATTTTTAAAGTAATATGTGAAAAGTCAAAATAATTTTAGTTCTCGGAAGTTATAAAATATTTAAAAATTTTAACAAAACTTGCTTTGCATTTCCAAATTGTAGTTTATTTTTCACTAATCTATAAGAAAATACACTTATTTTTAAAAATTCTATAATCAGATGACAAATATTCCTAATACTAGTATTTATTAAGACAACTATTAATTGAATTTATTATATTATTTTAAAGTTAATAAAGGGTAAACATTATAGTGTATAATATTATAAATGATGGTGTACTGTAGGTTATTAAGCATTTGTTATAGTCATACCACGCCTAAAGAGCCATAAAGCTGAGATAAAACAGTTGGGACACTACTAAATTAATATTAATCTACTTATATTATAACTTTAATAAAGATTAAATTATAAAATCAAAATTTTTTAAATATAAAAACAATTAGGACTGTATTAAAGAGATTTACGACATGGTCTGTGACCAATGACTTTTAATGATATGAATCGATGTCATATAAAGTGTCACACCTTTGACTAAAATATAAATATTTCCGTAATTCTCAATTTCTCATAAAAACAAAATGTAATATTCGTGACTTTTAAATGGAGAAAAAATTGACTTCAAAGTATAGTTTCTCTTTCAGGGACTTATTTTGATTGTGTATTAATAATTAAAGCCATTGAAAAAACATTGATCATAATGATATTTGAATAAACATTAGCTAAAAACTGCCGACAGTGAAGCAGACACTTAATTCAACTAATAATAGCTCTAAAGTTAAGACGAGTGCATTTGTAATTGAATTTATAACGTTAAAGAACGTGTTTGACGTCTGTGAAGTCGTCTACAGGCTATTCACTGGTGTATTTGAATTAACTTATCTTAAATCTACAGATTTATAAGACTTTCAGTATTTAATACAGATAATAAACATGAAATTCTACTCAATGATGATCAGATCAAAAATAATTTTAATTACTTGTTTTGAAACTCTATTTATAGATCTGATAAAAATGACAGCTATTTAAGAATATAAATGAGTAAAATAAAATTATGAATTAGTTTATAGAATGAAATAAAAATTCTAAGATCTGTATATTTTGATTACAGGAACTTCGGTTGGCTTTTAATAACGAGAAACCGCCGCCTGGCAAAGAAAGATTATTGCTTACAGTAGCGGTTCCAGCGGGTCAAGAATATATAGACCAAGGAT
>JAQGAM010000570.1:0-12121 GCA_034697665.1 Nanhermannia comitalis
CATGAGATTCACTACCAGCCCAACAGTGAAGTGCAATATGGCATAAATGGCTTTATTATGGCTTTAATGCCATTCAATTGACACACCCTTTCATCAAAACACTACTTATTAATAAAGGCTTCAAATCAATACCAATACTAATCATTACAATCAATAGTTGAATACTTATTCGCAATATTTATATTAAAATCTCATTCAACCAAACAATTAATGCATTTAAGAAATACGTATCATATGTATGTCTATAATATGTTAATAGTAAGCAATTGAATGCACTCTTACCTGACTGTATTTCATCGACAGTGTCCGCTATACTGCTATCAATGCTTAAATCCCTTTAAATGATGAGTCGATAAACACAAAGCGCTTGTAATTTAGTCAAGTGTTTAAAGAGTTGAGGCTTTAGTTTGTCTTTAGTTTTGAATTAGCTTTTAATGAAAAAATTGATTTTTAGTCAGACTTAACGCTCATTTAATAGGCTTTTCATTTCAATGATTAATGACTAGAAGTGTTTGAACTATTATTTTATGAATAACTTAAATATTATTTAAATAATTGTAGAAATTGTCCACTTCTGCAGTTATGGCACAAAACGTGCAAAAATAGTGAATTCAAAGGGTAGTCAATGAAGATTCCACTGAAGGGTCAGTGACCTCAACACCGGAGAGCACAGCAGAGCAACGCGGAAGAGAAATGCAAAGGAAAGGGAACGCCTTCTCTCTGACTCAAAATACTGAATAATACTCGTAATACTTTACTGACTGAATGGTATTAGTAGTACGAGTAGTACCAGTAGTACCAGCTCTGGTACTTTATATTGCATGTGCCGTACAGTCACTCTCATAAACTTATTCACAACTATTAGGCATTATTTCTACTCTATATATGCTGTCGTACATACGGTACATACCGTTTGCTGCAAACCATACATACAGTGAACTCTGCTTTTTGTATGTTTAATGATACTGTTCTACTAATAAGCTATCTCTCGATTATTTGATCAAAATTTATTTGAGTAATAAAACAAATTTAGGTTTTTATAAACTTTTATATTCGTTGACTTTTATTATCAGTTTCAATATTATTGATAACAATATTCATATATCCTTTTCCAGCGATTAGTTCCAGAATAAGAGCACTGATTATGACTGTACTTAAAAAAGTTGATTTTACTTTTGAAGTATTAGGAACTTGAATATAAACTTGTTATGAGTGAAGCCAACCAAGCATTTAATTCCCTGTTCTATACATACAGTAATGACACTCAACTTTTTTTTTATGAAATGGAAAGTTATTCTCGTCAACCCATAAGTAGTCACGATATTCCTGATAATAGAGCGCTGTAATAATGATAAGATTTGTTCGCTTCAGAAATGCGAATCTAATTCTAACTCCTTTTTGAATTTATGAATAATCACTTTAATTAAACTTATACTTAATTTATACCGAACTTATACTCAATTTATACCCAACTTATACTCAACTTATACCCAACTTATACTCAACTTGTGTGAGATAAACAGCTAAATAAAAATGTTAAGGAATGAACCATTTTATTCATGAATCAAGTTATGCATTCAATTGATGCAATACAGGAAATTGCAGTCAACGCTACATATTATTCAATCCCAATATAAGGCCAAACACTAAATATAAATAAATATCGATATATCAAAAGTAGACTAAAATTGTTACAAAATTTTTTCCCTTTTTCACTCTTGACCTCAACAGAGAAACCAAAATAATAAATTAGAGTTATGTTCATATCTTATCCATTTTGTTATAATAATTTAGTATAAATAATGTTCTAATTATTTTTGTTTATTCAGTTTATTATTGCGATACTATAACAGTGAAATTCATTCTTTATGATAATATAGCTCTAGTATTGCTCAATAATAAGACCTAATTTTTAAGTCCAAACTTCATTCCCATATCAAATAACCGCTAATCATATAATCTGTAGAAATAAATCATAAACTCCATAAACTATTGTATATCATGTTTTTTTATAAACTAATAAGTATTTTATTTAGTTATTTGCATAAAACAGAGACGTAAACAAAATGCATTAATATTCAGGAAAATTGGGTATTTATAATACAATTAGTTATTCTCGTATTGAATTTTTGCACACAGGATAGAAACCAACTTATGTAGTGGATTGGATTTGTTTTTTTCACTCAAGGGTATTGACTCTCTGTGAGAGAGTTTAATAAACTTGAAGTGAAGCAGAATTGAAGTTTTAGCTAAGTTTCAATGCTATTTTCACTCTTGTGCTAATTTGAAGCCTACAAACATTCACTTACTGTCTGAATGACTCTATTGTTCCTATTATGAGTTCAACAATATTTTGATTCCTTGAGCGTTATTTTTTAACATTTTAAATCATTTCATTAGAAAACAATAACATAAAACTTTTAATGTTTTAATTATAAAACTCTCAAATATGGTTAAGCTCTCGTGTTAGTGATTTTGCTCCTTCTAAATTAATGATGAGGGTGACTGAATGTGACACGTCTGCAAAAAATAGTATCTGAAAACAACCAATTCGTTTATATGAAACAATATTTCAATCCAAACCAATTTATAGCAATTAACACTTTGCTTACTTTGAAATACATCTAAATTAGAGAAATTAAAACACAGTCTTATGTTTTATAAACTTAAAATTGATTTTTTTAAATATATAATTTCGTATTATAATAATTAAATACAACAATTGTATAATTGGTATTAAGTTTTTTAGCGTAAGTTTGAGAGATTCATATCAACTATAATTAATTTTGAAAAACTCAGTTTATTGATAGAGAATTGTTTAAATATAAAGTAATAGTAGACTTTCAAATCATTCTTGTTTATAACGAACCAATTAATTTTGTAAAAAAAGTTTCACTTTAACTCGGATTTAATACATAAACGATCGCATTAAAAAAGGTTAGCTATCAATATGTTATAGCTATTTATAGTAATTTAAAAATTCATTTTAAATGCAATCATGAAATTAGTGCAAAAATATTTTTAAATAAAGAAATTGTAGACAACTTTATTGTGTATAAAGATTTCGGTCAACTTATATCACATCAGATAAATTATTTGACATATGGTTAACATTTCAAAATGTCAAACAATAGATTAAATTAAAGATTTGTTACTTTTATAGGTAGCGAAAAGATTAATGAAATTAATTGAAAAAAATATTAAATATTATACAATGAAATAAATATGTTCAAAAAGTTCTGCCCGCCTCACTTTCTGGTTCTATGAGTGAAACCAAAATTTAAAGTTTAATTAAAATGAAATTTTTGTATATATTTCAATAGAAAGCATACATTGACATCATATCAAATCGCCTCATCCAACCCGAATCTGACATTTTTTTATTATATCAGCTCAATTATTAGCCCAAACGAGTCCAATGATAATCTAATTTCCTCTTTTAGTTTTTCTTTTGAACAGTTTTACTAAATGTTAACGATTTCTAATGCATGTGTGGAGAAAGTGTACATAATGTAATGGTTTTAACTAAAGTTTTATTGTTTGAGCGCTTGATGAAGAACAAAGTGATCAGCAAAACAAGGATTCAATTTCGAAAAGTTTTAAACTTAATATTTTTATAACAATGCATAAAGAGATTTCCCTTATTATTAGCTATTTTGATAATTTCAGTAAATTTTAAACATAGCCTATAAGTAAACGTCATAACAATTAACGAATTGTTATACAGACATATACAATACATTACAGCCAAAGAAGGGCTCGAAAGGTTTCGTAATCCCGAACAAAACAAATTATATTTTGAAATTTTAAAATTTTAAACTTTTAATTCGTAAGTTTTTATTTAAAACGCAATGAATATAAAGTTTCAAGAATTTATACCACAATTCGTATTTCACCTGTAAATCCGATATAAATGTTTAGATACGAAACAAAAGAGGGAACCTTTAATAGTCGATACATTAATACTGCTAACCATAAGATATCTAAAAGTTTTTGTTAAGAACAATAATCATTTGCCTACAACTAAATTGACTTTAATTTATAGAACACAAACGCTTAAAAAACGTTTTCATAAGCCAACTCTCTAATGAGAGGAGATCTTACAGAAGCCCATGTTGAAAACCAGTGAGATTTTTAGAGGGATAACCCCGTGTCGGCCATAGGGTTATTATAAAACAATGAATAATATTATGTGCCAACATATTGCAGAAAGAATAGGACGCGCCTCGGGTTCGAACTCACAACCCTTCGACCACAGGTCCGAAGCCATAGCGCACACTCTCCCCATAGACACACAATGATTTGCATAAAAATTGCCAGAAAACATATAACACTTATAATGTCATTTGTTTTAACGATTTCTTAAGCTTTAATAAAAATCATAATTGTTATAACTTGTGATCATTATATTTTATTCAATAGTTTTTAAATTTTAATTCCGAAATTATTCTATTTTAAGTTTGTGCTTTAAGTAATTTAAGCTGGAACATGTAAGTGGCGCAGTGAGTTAAGGTGCCGGACTCATGATCGAAGTATCGTGGGTTCGAATCCTGACCCCGCTCGTTTCTTTGATTGGATTTTCTGGCCAAAAGATCCATTGTTTTCGAGTAACCCCCGGGTCCACAGCACATATAAGTTACAGTGCACCTCCAACACTGGAGTAAATAACAACAACATCCTATTTTAAGTTTGAAATTACCACCGAAACTATGATAAATCAAATTCCTAAAAATAGATACTCTGGTTATAACTTAATCTATTATTTTTAAACTTAAGCCAATTTGAAGGAATTCTCAAATGTAGTTCAAATTCTGTTTGACTTTATTAAATGACTGTAAGCAATGCTATTCTATAATTCCTTTGTTATTCGCTGGCATTCAATCACTTGTTTACAATATTATTGAAGAACTCATAAGATAAGAGAGATATGCTATTTATGTTAAAGTGTAATAGAAATGCATCAAAATATCAAAATTTCCTTGAAATTTAAAATAAGAAATGTGCTAAAAATATTTCATCAGAACTTTATCTTATTTTCACTTTTTTGTGTTTGTGTTTGTTTGGAGTTTGTTTACAATTTTTCAAATATAAGAAACCCTTTTATGTACGAAGATTCGGAATTCGTAGGGTTCAGAACCTAGATATCCAGCTTTAAGAGAGGCTCGAGGTTCAAGTTTGTGATAGAGGCTCAGTTTCAGGTTCGAGGTTCGTTGCTTGCAACAACCACTGGAACAGATTAGTTGTTACTAGGCTTAGGAAAAATAGTACAGTAAAACCTGTATAAGTTGATCACTCATTAGACACCAACTTTCTGATCAACATATACAGGTGATCAACTCTACAGGTTATACTGTACCTTAAAATATGGTTTTAGGCGCCTATAATAGTGCCTAAAAACTGTGAAATAGTGCCGAATAGTACCTAAAAATTAATAAAATAGTACCGAATAGTATCTTAAAATTATTATTATGAAACACTACTATATTCTCAAATATAATTTATTTGACATCAAATAATAGTATTTTTGCTTTCAATTTAGTGCATAATTGAAAATAAAGTACAAATTGTTTGACTTATTTATTTAATTTAACTTTTAAACTGACTTTGATTTTAGGTGTTTTCGACATTTTATAACTTGTATAACAATACTTATTATAATGTATTTAAAATAAACCTTAAAGGCCTTAAAGGGCTATCATTTAATCACTTTCTCTGTTCTAAAGTGTGAAATAGACTCAAATAGTCATTTATAGGTAAAATGGTCCCTAACTCTCAAAATAGGCAATTATAGGCATTTATAAGTGTGCCTTAAATCTTGATGTGATTCGGACTCATATTTAACTCCTGTATGGATTATATGAAAGATAAAAAATAAATAAAATACAATTTTTCCTAACCTAGTTATTACTGATAATAAAATAATGACTCAGACGCACAATCTACCGGAGCCAAATAGATATATTAAATAACATTAGTATGTTACATTACATTTACATTGTATTCTATATAATTAGTTATGCATGCTCATTTATATTCAGCGCTTACATAAGTTTATTGTAAACTGTTGTAAAATATCAACATTTAATATGAACTATAATTTGCTTAAAAAATGTAATGAATTGTTAAATTCAAAAAAATCTATTGTAAAATCTATTGTACTTCTCAACAATAAAGGCTTCATTTGATTTATTCAGAACATAAATTATAATATATCTTAAATTTGATTTTCAATAAAAAAAACAGTATCAGGTTGTAATCTAAAGTCTTCTAAAGCCAGCGAATCCAGCTTAGAATCCAATCACTGCCTTTACACTGTAAAGTTTACAATACTGTAGATTTTTGTCAGTTTGCCTGTTATACAACATGAACTCATTGGTCTTGAGCTATTGTATGATTTAAATTGTTAAGATATGGCTTCAAAGCTATAAAAATCAAAATAAATGCTTTCAATTGATGATATAATGCAAACGTCAATTAATCCAAAAAACTTAAATTTGATTTGCAATCAATCAATGTTTGTTTTGCGTAATTATTCTATATGTAAGGCATAACTTATTGCTATTATTGATATATTTGCGAATATATGAATTGAACATAACCTAACCTACTGATCGTATAGCAATCATAATCCAATACTCATGAGTCCGGACTAACATCCTATAAGCCCTATTCACAATTTGTTTGCTTTCATTTTAATAAGAATTATGATCACAGAAATAATCGACAAATCGTAGATAGGAATTGGAATCAATTGCTACATTCTAAGTGGTTTAGCCCTACATCAGTTTAATCCTATACAACAATAACTCAATTTTGGACTTTAGCTTCTTATTTTGATACTTTATTTTTAAAATTTAATTTAAGGTAAATTTATGTTTTCACAAAATCAAATAAATCCTTTATCGTTGAAAATGTATTTTACGATAGATTTGATATATTTTGCAATTTATTTACCCTTAAAATATATATTTATGCAAAAAACAACTTTCTAGATATAGCATTGAATATAATAAATATTTGTAATTTGTGTAATATGACACTCAATTATACTTTATACAGAAGAAGATATAAGTAATTTCTAAAATGGTTCGTTTGGTTTTTCTATTTTTTGGTTCACAAATAAGTCCGTCGATAAATTTTTTGCGGCCTTTTTAGACACTGGGGAACTGGAGGTGATTTCGAAATTTCTTTAGAAAAAATCTTAAAACATATTGAAACTAATAATCAGAGACTATTTATAGTAATACAATTGTAATGTTATTTAATATATTTTGTAAGCTTTGTAAAAATAGTATCTCATGGAAGAATAGCTTTTAGCTAATGTGTACGTCTTCTATAAATTAAAATGATTGGCTGATTGATTGTTATTTGAGATGATTTTAGTGCCAAACATTGCTTAACTTACTGTATATACTAAGCTTATGATTTGCATTTAATTGCACTTTTATAATCAGGAGTCGTTTCAGTTGATTTTCTGCAATACATAAAAGGGTTTATTTATTGACTTAAGACTCATTCAAAGCAGATTCAAAGTAAATATAAATACACAAATACGTTAATTGTTTACAATTTATTAATGATTTATAATAACTTATATTTTGTTTTAATTAAATAATCGATTCAATAAATGTCAAGCTTTTATAGCAGCTAAGAATATGATTCATGTGGTGGACAATAATGTGCAAAATAATGAGATTCAAAGTAATGTCAATATTAATGACAATAATAATAAACAATTAAAACAAATGAGTTATATGTGCGGTGGTGTTGAGGAGAGCAATGACTCAATTGAGCCGTCGATTGAATTCATTTTGAAGAAAGTTCTCAATGACAACAGTTTCGACTTCTTCTTCACCACAACCTTAGGTCTCAATTGATGCAAAAGTAGTGACATTTCAACCTATAATATAAACTCAACACTATTGACATTAATTCAGGTATTTATTGAGATCACAATTAATTGAATTATTAATTACTTTTTTGAAAGCATTGCTAAAAAGCGCTGTTAATCATCACTAGTTCTGTAAACTAAATATATTTCACTTTAAACTTTTTTTGTATATTTTTTGCTTCCCGTCGGCAAAAGTTGAGTTTTTATGGCCTTTTGGCTGAATGTGTTGCCGATTATTGGTTTATATAAATTATAGTTAGAGTTAAAGTATCTCAAAGTTCTGTATGTATTCCATTTTTTGAACAGAGTCTTAAACTTTTCAAATTATTTATTATGTTTTCTTAGATTTCAGGAGTAATAAGTCTAAGAGTCTTTTGAGATATTTAGTAAAATATTTTTAAAAAATTTTTTTACAGATATTTAAATCTTGAAATATTAAATATTATATTTTTATGTTTCATATTATGTTTTGGATTTCAAAATAAAGTGCGGTTACGTTAAGCATAAGTTATAGGATAAGCAATAAAAATAACTGTCGAAGCGTTTAATGAAATGTTCACTTTATTACATAATATTCTTTTGCTTCCTAAATGATAACTTAATTTTTTGTCTGAACAGTATTTCTTATTTCTTTATTAATTAATCTTTTATATCGTCAATTGTTTGGTAAATAATTAATTGAATAGATTTCAGAATACGGTATAATAATTGCAATGAAACTAAATTAGTAAAAACTCAGTTATAAGAGAGTTTATTATAATATAAAATACTTATTTTAATTATTTTTGTTTAAATTTCAATTTTCTAATTAAGCTCCAGTTCCTGAAAAAATTTAGTTCCAGTTCCAGTTCTTGGAACTGAATGGACAATAATTATAATCTTCTGAAGTTAAAAGCGCTTCTTATAAGTGGGCGATGGAGGCAATTAAGGAGCTTTGTCTCCACTTTATATGTAATACTATTCACAAAAAACAGTATAAATCAGTGTTTCTCTAATTCAAGTTTGCGGGTCACAAGCAGAGCCGTAGCTAGCGGTCAAGGGGCACCGCCCTTGGTCATAATGTGAAAATTTTTAAGTCTTGCCGATCATTGGTTTTAATAACTGGTTTTCTGACTCATATATCCCGATGTATCTAAAAAAAGACATAACTGGCGACCACATGAGCTTATAAAATAATATTTAATTTCCTAAGTTATATATTTTTGGCCCCACCAGACCAAAAATCGTGGCAATGGTACTGTATATTTAATTCAATTCTATTGTTTATATTCTAATGATATCTCACTAAATAATATGATCAAAAATCCAATTATAGAATGAAGTGATTCGAAAAAATAGAAATACTTTTTGTTAGCCTTAATAATTTGATTTGATAAGTGACTAAATTTTAGTTAAATATTCTGTTTGGTAAATATTATATCGAATAAAACAACTCTCATAAAAAATATCCAGAAATTCTCTATTTATAAATCTATAGTCATATATAAATATACGCTTCAAATGCGTTACTAAATATATGCTTCACTTAAGTCATTCAATAGATTGGACTTTTGGTTATAAATCATTTAATGTTCTTAATTATGTGCGTGTTTTGCTATATATGTTTTTGTTGTAAAAGCATCTCAAATAACTATTCATTAAATTGTTTCTCACATTTTGTACAATAGAAGTAATTAATATTTTAGTTGCTTTAGTTTTATTCATTATTAAATTATATTCTGCTTCATATCGTTGACATTTGAGTTGTTTACTTATTTCAGGCTCTGTTTTCGGGTTAGCTAAACATCAATATATAGGACTCCTGTCTTTTTAGAGCAAAGCACTGGATGTATTGAAATTTCTCTTAAAAATCAATTGAAATATCTTTGAAGCCATGAAATAATTTTGATAACTTAGAAGTGTTAAATAGGGATTAGATTAAAATTTATTTTCAAATAAATATTTAAGTGGTATATGGATTGGAATCTATAAATTTTTAAGTTGAAATATTGTTAGAAAGATCTTATAAATGAGTTTGGCATCAATTTATAATAAAGCATAAAGTAGTGAAATGGCTCCTCGAAGTAAGGCATAGGCAGGCATAGTGAGGCATATTAAGGAATAGTAAAGAGTAGAGCATTGCATTTGTGGCAAAGTGTTGCACAGTGTGTAAAATCGATCAGATTTGGTTCTAGTCTTGCTCATGCTTACAACTTATCAATGGCACGAAAAAGTGGATAGAAAGCGGTCGTATTTTTCTCAATATGAATTGTGATACTGATATTGACTGAAACATCAAATTAATTTGTCATAATTGCAAGTGAATCGTCAGACTCGTAATTATAATAATTAACAGTACGTTTCTTTTGTTGTTTGGAAGTTGGACTAAAGCGCACAACTTTGGATCTTTTGAACACTTCGTGTCTTTGTAAATAAATTAAATAACATCACATCTATATGTGTCTATATATATACTTCGCATTTAAACGCAACCTTTCATTAACTCTTCAAATAAGAATTAGCAATGAAACAGACATATAAAGAGGTATGTTATCTAATAATATCTAATTTTTTAAGTTTTCAAACTTATTATTGATTAACTTAAAATATTTGCTAAAGATGTTAATCAAAAATTAGATCAAACTTTTGTATAATAAATTCAACTTATTTTATGACTATTTGAGTTGTAAATAATATTTGGTACATATTATCAAAGATAACTAGATATTTGGTATTTTCGTGCAAACTTTCAATTTACGTAAAGGTACTTCTGTTGTAATTTAATAATTCTGTAAAAACAGAAATATTAAAACTAATTAAAGTAATTATTTGAATGGATTTTGATAAAAGATGACCAGAATGTGCTTTAACGCAAAATAAATTAAGATTAAGTTATGTCTACGATGTCGTATAGTTAGACTACAATTATTAGATTAAAGTGAAACAGTTATGTTTCAAAGTCTTTTAAAAAATCGATAACTATTTATTCAATACAAATAAAATTGAGTAAAAATTAATTAAGCAAATGTTTGTGCTTTGCTTTCAATTAAACTAAAGTAATCCTTTCATATATTAGTTCTGTATGTGTTTAAGTTTGTTCTTTAAGAGAAATTCAATGGATTCACAGTCAAAACAATGTTAGTTTCGTTTGTAAATAAGCCTCAAATAAGAAATATGACAACGATTTTAACGATCTATTTATTCAACTGTTTGTTACATTTAAATTATTTCGAAAGCATTTAAAGACTCAATAATTTACGATTAATTTTGAGCTTTGCTCTCGTTATTGTCTTTCAGTCTAAACATTTTTGAGACCATTTCATTTGGTTCGCAAATATTTTTTGTTTTACTCCAAATTTTCTCTATTTCTGAGTCGGGTCAACTAAATCAATGTTTGAATGAAGCGATGCGTACTTTGGAAATCTGTTAACAAAATTGAGAGATTGATTGGACATGAATTCTATAGTTCTGTAAATATGTAGTTCTTCTGTTACTCAGTTGTATTTCTGTGTATTTGTTGATATCAATTGAATTATATGATTAAATATTCCCAAATAATATCGATTCTACAGTACTCTACATTACATCAATACAAAGCAGTTCATCGAATACATTATTAGTAAAAAATCGATTTTGAGTCAATATATTAAAAATTATTTGTTTAATTCCATAATTTATTATTTGTTTTATTAACTTTCAAGTTATCAAAAGTAAGGACTGCAAGTATTATACTCTAATAGCCTCTATTTATTTGCTTTAGTTTATTAAAATTCAAATTTGAAGAACAAACGAATCAAAATTTTGATAACGAGAAACCAGATATCACGACACCAAAAGACGCTTTATATTGATTCATATTTTCCCTAAATATCTTACTATACATAAAAAGTTGATGAACTATAAAAAACAAAAAATATAAAGAAATTCTAAATCAGCTCTGCATTACACCAATAATGTACAGACGTGGCAAACAAGGCTTGCAATTGAACTTATTATTAATTTTGATAAGACTTAGAAAAATTTGATAAAACTGCTAATCTTTTTGATATATAAAAAGATAAAATAAAATAAAAAAAGATGTTATAAGACATCAATAAAAGCATTTATTATTAGCCTTTAAATTATCATTTATTTTGTGATTTTAATCATAAATTGAATTGAATTAAGTGTGCTATTGATTACCGAGAAATTTTATATTAATTTATATTATTATTTCAAATATTAATTTATTTCTATGTTTCAGTATTTTTC
>JAQGAM010000571.1:0-12119 GCA_034697665.1 Nanhermannia comitalis
GGGCAGGGAGCTATAGCCCCCAAAGATTTTTAAAAGTTTAAGTGTATGTTTGCAGCAATTTAAAAAAATTTTCATATCTTGGGTTTTCCTATGTATAGCTTCCCAAACCTAAAATCCTGGTTACGGCACTGTTTGTGGATTTTTGCAGATTAGTTTATAAACTCTTGCGGTTGCGGGTTTAGTAACTTTGTACAGTACAGAATTTTTTTCAATTTTAATTAAAAATTGAATCAAAATAATTATTTCAATTAACTATTATTCAGATACAAAAATAATATCTGAACTAAAAAATATTTTTAGTCCTTTCCTCAAAAAATATTAATTGACTGATTTCTCTAGAAATGAAAAGTTTAAACTTTCAAATTAATGATTACTATGATTTAGAGCAGGGATTCCCAAACTATGGGTCGCAAAACGATTGCGTCCCAAACAAAAGGTGGATCGCGTCCAAAAAAAGTTTGGGAACCACTGATTTAGAGGACCTTTTCATAACTGCTTTTAATATCAATTTGTTTCTAAACATAAACTCTTCTCAAATTCTTGAAAGTATAACAATATAACATTTAAGAGATTACGAACTTTTCATTAGCTGAGGCTTAGTTTTAAAGAAACAGTGAACTGATGAAACTGATGGTGTTATGAGAGTTAAAGTTTTTTGGCACTCCATATGACTGATTCAAACCGCATGTTTTGCTTAATAAATACACTTTAATAAATATAACATATAATACTTCATAATACGAGCCAGTTCTGGGACTTATCAATATTTATATTTTGTATATTCATATCGATTGATATTTTTAGATTGTGTAAGCTTTTAATGAAAGCATAATAAATATTTACTAAAGTTATAATAACTCTCATAAAAGTGTTCAAATACTGATATTCACTTAATATTTGGTTAATTTTTTCATCACTTTGCTTCGATTTCTGAAACAAAATTCCTCTAAAACTATTAAAAGCTATTAATAATCTATGATTAAGCTATTATTAAAAGCTATTTACTATTTGTTGGATTCTTAATAAAAAAAATGTTCTCATATTACCAAAAACTAAAACCAAATTAAATCTACTTCAATGGTGATCAGTTTGGTTGGGTTAGGTTGAGCAGTGCTGAGCCCAGACTAAAAAGTTATAATTTGTGCAAAAAGTTTATTTTACCAAACCCTTGCATATACATCATCGTTAACCAGATTAATTCCTTAAATATAAGTTATAAAATGCTTAAATATTTCGAGGCATAATCGACAGAGTCCAAAGTTAGTGACCAATCTAAGTGGATCCTTAAAATTTTTTTATTCAAAGACAGCTACTATGACAGCTACTTTACACAATATTTAATACATCAAATACTAATGCAATAGTGTACTGTACTTTCGTATTTTAGACAAATTATTCTAAGATCGCATCTTTGTGAGAGACTTCGAGAATCTCTGCAGCTCTGCAGACAAGTTTAGGTAATTTTTGAAAGAGTCTCATTATAGTTTTTTATCATACAATTAAAAAGTTGTGATTTTTAATTAAAAAAAGTGATTTTCTGAAGTTTGGCAAATTAGCAAAACTATCTAAGACTTGCCGATTAACTGATAAAAGACTAACCTACAAAGTATAGACAGACAAATCAGTTAAGATCATCTCTAGTTTATAGTACTTTTTAACAGTTTGCCAATTTTGCGTTATAAATGTATTGCAGATTTGTATTGAGTTAAAATTTTTAATCATTACTCGCAATCACTGATTTTGGTTTAAATAAAAATCATTATTTATCTTATTATGTTTTCAGTAAAGTGAAACAAATGGATAAAAATAACTATATTTTCAATGGAGGCTTCAAACATGAAGTTTTTTTTGACAAAACCAAAATACTGTATATTTAACTTCTGATATTAAATTTTTAAAAAGTATTACATATTTATCAAAAAGGAATTAAGAGATTTGCACATTTTTGAGAGGTTTGTTAGCTTTTATGATAATACCTGTACTCATATATTTCAAATGCAAGTTCAACAAGACATAACATTTCAACTAAATTTTTGTCAACTATGTCATTTCAAGACTAAATTTTCATTTTATATTGGGGTAAATTTTATTTTGCCTCATCAATAATTAATTATTCAATTATAAGTTATGATAATAAAGTCTTTTGACTTTATTATCTGTTTATTAAGAATTAACATAACAGAGAAACAGATAAACTTTTTTTTTAAAAATAGAGATTATTTATTTTCTATTTAGCTTTCAAAATAAAATATAACCTATAATTACTATTTAATTAATATCCATTAATGTAATCTCTTTACAAAATGTACTTTAATTGAACTTTATTTAAAATCAATTAAAAGCTCAAATACTAATTGATTTAATGTACTATTCATAATCTTTTCTTTTATATGATAAATTATGGCATAACTTAAAATAGTATGTTTTTTGTTATATCCAGTTATATCTAGTATTTGTGCCACTAGTTATCCAATGCAAACGTTTAATTTTTTTTTGATAATAAGAACTTTGATATTAAATATCTGAAACTTATTGTCATATTTATAACTAGTATTAATCCGTTCAGTTTATTTATATTTATCTGACACCTGAAACTCTATTAATGCATTATAGGGTGATTAATAAGTTGGCACTTATTAAAATAGAATTTGCATTATTGAAGACGTGCTTTGCTTTACTATTTCAGTTTTTGTTCCATTTATTAAATGTGATTTCAATGTATAATATATTTTGATAATTTATTTTGATTTAATAACTTTGTAGCCCTGAAGACCAAAGTACTGCTTATGTTATTTTAATCAATAAATTTTGTTTCTTTACTTTTCACTGAATAAAGAGTTTAAATATAATTCTTATAAACCAAAAGAGTATTCTTATTACTAAGCAAAGCACGCCTTCAATAATGCAAATCTTAAGTTATATCAATGTGTACCAACTTATCAATGACCCCATGGTTTAGTATGAGGTATATATTTGTTGAAACTCACGCTAATTCTCAATTTGTTTTAACACTAACTTAACCGTTAAACTTAACTATATTTAAAATCAAACTAACATAACATAACATTTTCCTTAGCCAACTCCCTGATGAGAGGAGATCTCACCTTTAGTCCAGAGTTTGAGTGAGATTTTTACAGGTGAAACCTGTGTTGGCTGTGGGCAAATGCTACGGGCCTAGAGATTGCTCGAAAACAATGAATATGTGGCCGACATAAAATCAAACTAAACTTTCTAAATATTTGATATGTTCTCACTCTGTATACCTACCCGTCCCTTCTCACTCCGCACTATCCTAACGAAAAAGCAAAACCCCCTTCGCCTTACTTCTCACATTGTATACTAACCAATTACACTTAAGTATACATTTACTTTTTGATTTTAATTATATATTTTTAATTTTTAAATTATGTTATTTGACTACTAGCAACACCCGTTGCTTCGCAACTTAATAAATTAAATATAACTCTGATATGAACCTGTGGAATATATGAAATTTTATGAAATATACGAAAAGCTTAATTAATAATTACTTTATTTTCAGAGTCTTAAATGATTAAGGATAGGATTGTGATTATCCCGTAATTGTTCAGCATTTCTGTGTTTACTTTGAATATTGAGACTTTTCCATTTGAAATTCAAAAGTACCCGATTTTTGGAAACCGGAACCGAGTACACGGATTAACGGATGTACCCCTCTCCAGCTCTAATATTTACCTAAACAGACGCCTCAACTATTTTACTGCTGTCCACAAACCTAATGTTGTACTCTATGTCTTCAATACTATAACACAGTCTTTCTTAACTGGCTTTTGAGGACTGGCACCTGTTTCGAAGGGTCATTAAAAAATGAGGAGGACTGCGAAAAAGTTTTATGTCTACAGAACAAAACAAAGGGAATCGTTCATTTATTAAATAATAAGTTGATTACAATTTAAATCTCATTTAAAAATTTTCGTTTAATCAAAAAATCCATAACAATAGCTTCCCATAAGTCGTTATTAGTCATAAATTAATGTTCGGCATAACTTTGAACCACTGGTAGTCTTAATACTGGAATATTGTGAATTTGCTTTAGAATAAAAATATCCTGAATTCATATCGAATATGCCCTTTGGTTAAGAAAAAGGTCTGTTTGACCTCTTCAACAAACAAGCTTTTGTACTGATATATATTGAAAGTATAATTCAAATGACTGACAAAACAAAAGAGGACCACTTGGACTGTGTAATCAAAGAGAAAGTAAAATTCTTTGATGATTGCTTTGCAATAGTGAGGCTCACGTTTAAGAGGATTGATATAAATTTTTTCAAAATTTGAAATTTATCGATAAACAAAACTATTTTTAATACAATGCGAGTACTGCTCGATTCACTCCAATACTTATAATATTGAAACCAATGATTGCCTTAAGCATTAAGTGGACAATAAATTCAAATATTAGTATAAGAGTAGAGCGAATGTTATCAGAATGTTATGAGTAATGAATAAGACCGAAGTCGAGTGCTATAGTATTAGTTTTGGAGAAAATTTTCTTTATTGAAATTGCGAACGTATTTCCCAAAGCATTCGTGTTATATCACATGCGAGATAATAAAGTTGAGTACCGAAAGCATGAAGACCTTAAATATTTATTGGATTAAATATCAGTTGCTAACTGACAGACACGTACACACGCTTTTAGAAACACTTAATATGAATCAATCTTTGAACTGTTTCATCCACTTTTCCGCATAAGACTCGATAATCATAATTTGCTTATTGAATAAGTCAAAGCTCATTAATTTTATGTAAAGTACTTGCAATTGAATAGGATTTTATGCAATTATCTCGAATTAATTATTTTTTGTCTCACAAGAACAAACCCGAGTCAGACGAAAGATGTTAACAGTTTTTTGGGTAACTTCTCATAAGAAGTTCCAACTAATTAGATCTCTCAACTTATAAACACTCTCATTGATATACTCTTACATTAACCTTAATTTTTCAAAACAAACTCATTTCCTGTAATGAATCCCTAACATATGCCATAAAGAAGTCTTATAACTTCGAAGTTTAAATACTTGTTAAAGTTCTCACTGCTTGTTATTCTATTTACTTTAGCTTTCAATTAGAAACTCTTCAATACGTTGAAGATATCTTACATTAATTCCGATGGATTTTAATAAATTAATTTTTTATAACATTCATAAGAATTTTTAACCTTTAATATAGAACCCAATAAACAATGAATATTTGAATAATTGATTCTCGAGTTTCTTGAATTGAGTTTGAATTAGATATAAATAACATATACTAACAAGAGAACTAACTGTATTTTAAAAATTGAAGCAATGAATGCAATGCACGGTTTTAATTTACAATGAAAGACCAATTTTTCAACTCAAGTTCAAAGTCCTAATTAAAAGACTTCTTTTAAATTTAGAACATTTGCTCTGTTTTAATCAAAATAAGATCCTTTATATATTTCACACGAGTTTAAAAGAAATTTTATTTCAGAATAATATTATTATGAAATAAAAAAATTTCTCATTTACTCTGCACTGAGTCGAGCAAAGATCAAACTAAATCCTAAAACAACTATAAATAGATTAAGTGTTCGATATATTAACTTAGTTTCATGTCTTGAGCTTAAAGTTGTAGTTTATTATGGAAAAAAAGATTTTCAAGATTAATAGGAACAAAGATTTGTGACAAAGAAATGCTATGAAAGTCTTTATAAAGCGCAATATTTTAATACATAAAATAATAGTTAGACTGGAATGAGATTAATATAACATTTACGATATAATAACCAACAGATAACCAACTGGTAAATTGTGAGAAACACAGTTGTAATACATTATCAAGATTGAGGTTATCGTTCAATTGCTTCATATCTAGGATCGAGTCTTATATAATAATAATATAATATCGGAGACAATACTGAAAGAGTGATACACTTTGATGTAAGAATGACCGGATGTAAAACATAGAGAGACTCATATACTCTTCTATTAGATACTGAAGCCGATCATAAAAGAGGCACATATTCTATGCTTCAATAAACTGAACAATATGTGACCGTATGTGACGATACAGATGACAATACATAACTAAAATCTGCGGAAAGTCGACTCACAATAGCAGAGCAATCAGTCGTTACAAAAAAAGAAGAAGGAATTGAATGAATCTTTTTCATTGCAATCATTCAAACTTAAAACAGGATAATGTGATGCGATTAATGTATTTCTTTTTTATGGTAGAATTTACTTTTCTATTATCTTTTTTTGATCGCATAAATATCATAACATTTATGAATTCTGTAATAAAGTACTCCAATCGTAAAATGTATTGTATTTCTTAACAATTCTTTAAACTATATTTTAATAACTTTGGGAAAAGCTTATGAAAAAATATCAATGAATTAAATAAACTGCAAAATCATTGTTTTAATAAAATATTTTATTGTCAGAGATCTATCAAAAAATGCTTTCATTTAAGATCTTTATAATTAATGATCATTTGCTTATTTGAATAGATATATAATTTAATATTTAATCTATTTTGTGAATGTTTTGGATAACAATAACAGATATAATGCATAATTTGGTGTGGGAAGTAAAGGCACGTATAAAATAGAATGTAATGCTCTTATAAATAATTTAATCTTATTTTGAAAGTTTGAATAAACTAATTATTTAGTATACATTTAGTTAACATATCCTGCAATTTGTTTCTTATCTATTAATAACAGTAAATTAAAGATACAATAAGACAATAACATTGAACAGTCAAACATTTGCAGCTATTAATACCTCTAATTTAATGTAAAAGTTATCACAATTAAAATTAAATTTTAATAAAACAATTTCCTAAAATGTAATAATTTAATGTTTAGCTATTGTACTGCTATTATATTGTAATAAAAATACAATTCGTCTTCAATAGAATCTAATTTTGAACAAAATTATTATTTATTTTGGTAATAGATTATGAATTATTATTTTAAATATCTATTAATATATTGAAAACATTTTAATCATATGAAGCTATTAAGTCATATTCTATGTAAGAGTAAATTGTTGTTTAAAATGGAAATTTAATTTGAAAAAAAGATTTGATACAAGTTGTTAACAGCGACGGCTCATAAGTGTTTCGGTGTTTCATACTTAAGGTATGGACGAAAAGATCCAACAATTGTTTGGTATTCATTAGCCTATGAATAGAACAATAATTTTGAAGGCCATTAGTTTACAATTTCAATGTTTCGAAAGTATAGTTTGTTTGAGGAAATGAAAAAATAACTTATCATATCATTTACTTTTAATCTTATCAATAGCTTTGTCCTTAACCGTGAAATTTAGTCATCTATTAAAACATAACTTTGTTACTAAGCAAAGGCCAATTGTATTTAAATATCATATTATTAATTGATAACTATTTAGATTACATGCAAATAAAATTAAATAAAAGTGGTCTCAAGTGCAGCAGCAGTTGGAACGCATTTTAAGATATACTGTACTTTCTCTAATCTCAAGATTAGCCTTAAACTACTTAAAGTGTTACTAACATTGAATCTCACTTTCACTCAATTTCTCAATAAAAAGATAATTAATTTCCTGAACTGTAATAAATATTATTATATAATATAAGACAATTCAAAACACACTTAAAGACTTTATAAAAATATAAACAAAGTTAATGACCATCTCATTAGAGTATGGATTGGAGCGATTGGAGAACTATTAAAATAAATAATGAATAGAATTACATAAATGAATGGTCTAATGGTGAGCAATGCTCTAATGGCAATATTTGCATTTGGGATGACATCGTTGTCCATTTAGCATACATTTACACCCACCAGAAGTGTCGCCCCGACCCTAAAACATAATAATAATTAGTGACGCATTTGACAAATCAAAATAGTATAAAATGCAAACCTTTGGTCCCCAACGCATGCCTTTAGTAACCCAACAAATTTCGGTTTCACACATCGAGCACTTGACCCAATCACAGCCCCATTTTTTCATTAAAACTACTTGACATTGAGGACAACGTAATGCTTCTTCATTTTGAAGCATATTCTGTCAGATAAATAACAGTTAAACAAAATACGAAACTAATGAACAAAATGATGAATTGATAATAATATACATCAAGAAATTGTTTAGTTTTCTTGGCGTCTTCGCTTTGCGCCGCTTGAAACTCAAGTTCGTCCTGATATTGCTTACAATTGACGTTTTCGTGAATTGCTTGACAGGTTATACAATTCTCGTGACCACAAACGGGACAATTAAATACATTGACGTTATCGTCGAACTCACACCAACCGCAACAGTCAGCTGTTTTGCAATGAAAACTTCTTTCAATTTTACTCTCAGCCGTTGAAACACTTTTTTGTAGGTATCGCTCGTATAACTGGATGGGAACGAGTCCTTTGACTTCTCTGTCCTGCATTCGACTATCACAAGAATAGTCATCGTTCCTGAACGGACACTTCACCACCACTTCTTCGTTATATTCAATAGCACTCAACAGACAAAATCTAAATGACAAATAAAAGTGCTCAATATTTTTGAGTCACACTTATCACTAAATACCATACTTGCAAAAAGTGTGTAAACAGTCTCTGAGGACTATTCCTTCTCCGACTCCAATGTCTAGGAAACAAACTGGACATTCGAATACTTCAGTATTGGTAACACAGTTCACATCATCCAATTCTACTAATTCTAGATATGTTCGCGGCTTTTCTTTTTCAATTACATCATTTAGTATTTCACTGTTTGAAACCAAAACAGGAATTTCAATATCACTGCAATTTTTTGTATCAATTTCTTGTGTGATTTGTGGATCAAATTCTTGTGTGATTTGTGGATCAAATTCTTGTGTGATTTGTGGATCAATTTCTGTATTGTTATCATCAAAATAAAGCTCTGAATCAGGATTTTGAAGTGATTGGTCAAATGGTAGCATCACTTCATGCACTTCATGCACATTATCTACATTTTCAACATTTTCCAGACCAACAAATTGGTCGAATGGCTCGTCAGTCAACAAATATAAGAAAATGGGACACCCGGAGCATGTGATGCCATAGGTTGCTAATGAAGCGGTTGGGTTTGTGGCCAAAGTCTTTCCTAAAATCCATTTCTGTACTTCAGACGGAATATTGAATTCTTTTTCAACCTATCAATAGATTAAATATGAGATTACTTGACATAAGCGCTAATCAGGAGAAGTGATGTTTGACTTACTTTCAATTTAAGCATATTTACAGACATCGATGGATAAACTTGCAAAGGAATGGGACCCCTGTGTGTCACTCTGTCTTCAATGTATAAATAGGCTCTAAAAAAGTAAATAAACAGATTAAAGAAAAGAATAATAAGCTTAAGGCAAATCTTACATAATAGGAGGTGTCGCAATATTGTTGTTTGGCAGCGCAGGCCTATTTAAAGTACACGTCACTTTTCTAATGGCTAATTCTCGGGCCAGAACAGCAGCTCGTCTGTGCTGTCCGTAAGCTATAGCCACTTCCAATTGTTCCATTATTCGGCTGACATGAGTCTGTTCTGGCCATACAGAGTGACTATTGGGCTCATTTAGAGCAGAGGGACCTTTCATACAGTTGTAAATGATTTAAAGAACAGATTAAAGGTAAAAATCATTTCTTGAATGCATACCTTGTTGTCGATACATATTATTGCTGTCATTAACTGAGTTTATTGAGCATTCAGTAACCCGTGTTTCAGATTTTGAAGCTCTTCCTGTATTACTATTCTTAGAACGAGGTCTTGGAATTGGATTTTTGGGAGGTTTGCCAGCTTTTGACTCAGACTTGTCTTTATGAGGTTTATAACTATTTTGGTTCCACGGCGTAGGCGTTGAGCTCGAAGAGCGTATTGTCGATGCGACTGATAGTGTAGATGAAGACGATAACGATGAAAGTGATTGTTCTGATGTACTGTTATGTATGACACGAGGAAGACTTCTCTCATCAGAAAAATAATGATTATTAAACTTTTGGAAATGCTTTTCTGGCTTATCCTTAATATAATTATTTGGCAAAAGAAAGGTTTCGCTAGTCTTTGAACTCTTACTACTTATAGTGTCGATAGAACTTGAAGAATAACGCCATTTAGTTGGCATTGATTTGACAGTTATATTCTCATCGCTATTGTTTTCGTCAGACATTTCAACTTTAAAATCACTTTTTCTAACAGCCGATTGTTTCTCATGTTCGGCATCAGTCAAATTGATCTCATTTTCCAAATCAGTCAAAGCATTAATAAATTCGATGACAGTGGCTGTGCTCGTCATAGATCCGTCTGATAAACCTCTTAAGAGAGAATTGGCGTTTGCTTTTCCACACTTATGCTTAGGACTTAAAAGAGCATTTAATTCACTAGAATAGAGATGACAATCGGCATCAATAGGAGTCTTCACTTTATTGCTTCGCTTCTTATTTAAAGGCATTGAATAACTTCTACTCATGAACATTGACTGCTTATCAGTTAGTGCTTTAGTATTATTATTATTATTATTATTGATTTTACAACCAAATAGCGAAATGGCATCAAATGTTTTTTTAGGCAATTTTGGTTTTGCATTAACATTATTATTATTGGCATAACAGTTAACTTTAGGGCCATCAGAGAAATGGCAAATTTCTTCATAATAATCACTTTCAAATGTGACTTGAGTTGACGCATCGCTTTTCGTCACTCCATTAAAACAAATAATTTCATTAATTTTATTAACAGGCACTTCGTCAGCACTTTTATGACTACAATGAGACTCGACAGAAAACTTGACACTTTCTGCACTATTACCAAACGGCGACGATTTTCTCGAAACTCCCTGTAAGTCAACTTCGCTTCTAAAAGACGGCACAGCATTAATCAGATTTTTTAAGTTAAGTTGTTTTTGTTCTGACAAAGAACGAGTCAAATTGGGTGGAGTGGGCGCCGGATTCTTCTTATAAGATGCTCTTCGTTTGGCAACTGATGTGGGAGTACTAGTATTGGTAGGACTTTGGGGAAGGGATGTGGAAGACACTGATAGGTTTAGTGATGTAGGACTGGTGCTGGTAGTCGGTGGCGGTGCAGGTGCCGGTCCTTTCTTTCGTCTGCGGGGAGACAAGCAATCACTGAACGTTGAGTGCGATGACGGAGATCTATGGTTTGTATTCGATTCAATGTCAGCTTTAGTTGTAATTATATGACCACTACTTTTACTACTGCTCGTGCATACGTCCTGACCTTCATTTCCTTCTGAGATGTGGTCCTCCTCTATGTGATGCCGATGATGGACCTCTTCTGGAATAGTAGTCGACTTATCCATTGACGAATAATTGCCATCAGTTAACATGTTTGGCGAGTGAGTCAACGGCGGAGATATTGACGTCGACTTGTGCTCAACAGGACTTGGGTTTGTGCGAGTTTTGGAAGACGATATACCAGAGACCAGACTTGATGTTTGATTATGACTGTTATGAGTTGTTTCGCAATCGTAACTCGTGTCAGAACTAAGACCTCTTCGATGGTTTCTCTCATAAGGGCTCATATTTGATATTTTGTTGCGTTTTTTCTGTTTCCTTAACTTTCTTTTACGCCTTTCTTTATCTTTAATTTTCTTCTTTGATCGAAGAGATGAGGAATTGTTAATAAAACACGAAACCAGAGAACGAAATCCATGTCTTTTAGTGGTCGCATTCGGTGAAGGAGTTCGATCTGTGTCTGTATCGATATCTGACTCGTCAGTCAAAACTCCGCGAGCGATATAGACCTCAGCGGGTGAACCACTTGAAGGCAAACTAGATATCGATAGATCACTACTTCGACGCTCTTTAACAGGTGATGGCGTTGGCAATGGAGAAGAGGGAGGCTTTCTCTCAATACTAGTGGGCGCTGATTTAGCACTACGTTCGTCATGAATTGTAACTGATTTACGTCGAGGTATTGGTTCTGTTGGAACGGTTTTGAGTGAAGAGACGGCAGTCCCGTGCATCCAACTCGCGCCCGGACCTGTCAATGGATTCATAGCAAAGGGAAGGTCTTCACCACCGCAACACATCTTATTATGAGGTTTACTCGAAAAGTGACACATGTGTGCCATTTCTGTTCGTCTTCCTT
>JAQGAM010000572.1:0-12117 GCA_034697665.1 Nanhermannia comitalis
TCAATTCTTTAAGACAAAGCACAATCTCATATTTAATCGCATTAAAATAAGTGAACTATTTCAGTTATGGTGTAACAAATTTTCATACTTTTTTCTCTTCTCTTTCATACTCTTTTCTTTCATTAAGTTGGAATTAAAGATATGCTGCTTAAGAAATCTTACGGCCAATACCTTTAGACTTCAATTTAATAATCATATATGAATCATTTAATTATATTCATGTATATATGCTATACATCTCTGTGTTTGTATAATACGCATAATATAACTTATAGTAAAAAACTTGAAAGGTATTGACGTAAAATTTGTTAAACAGCATATCTTTAGTTCTCACTTAATTCTAAACAAAAATTCATCAAAAAAGTGTGAAAATTTGTTACAAAATAATCGAAAATGTTCACTTATTTTAATGCGATTAAATATGAGATTGTGCTTTGTCTTAAAGAATTGACGAGTGCAGCCAATTTCTATATCAAAATTGTTTATTATATTAGTAAAACATTTTCTAAAAGTTTTACTCAAATCGGCGTTTCATCAAACTGTACCCTTTCTTGTTAGTTTCTAAAAGCTATGGATATATTGTGTTAAAAAGTGCGAAATAGGGATTGTCAGGGGATATAGGGTAAAATCTCCCTGACATAAAAAAAAATATACCCCCTGGCAAACGAAAAAATTAAAAAGTGCTTCAATGGGAGCACAGCATCAAAGGGAAAATTTTTAAATACCCCCGTCATCAGCAACATTCGACCGAAATAATAAAAAATATTCTTCAAGTTTTGCAATTGAACAAAAACTTTACGAATACAACAGTTTTACGAATATATAGTATTCGGTTATTTTCTATATCTATTAACAAAAAGTCTCAACTTAAAAATTGTGCACTTTTGCAGTTGTTGTAGTCAAGGTTTGACATTCATTACCTTTGAGAAGTGAAGGCCTCCTCTTTTTCATGGTTAGCTCTAAAACTTCTTGTAAAGTGATTTGAAGATTATTTACTTGAATTTTGGAGAAAACTTCGTCGATATGTCTATTTTAACAATTAAATAAATTATAGCAAAGTGTTATATATAAAGAAACATTGATTTGAAAGTCAAATAAACTCAAGGACTTCAAAAGATTGAAACAAAAATCATGACTAAACCCTTTTGGAATTCACTCAAACCAAGAATATCTGACATTTTGATAAGAGATACCTATAATTACTTATTTAAAGTAATCAATGAAGTGCTAAAAAGTTGTATTTGAAACCAAATCAAAGACTAATTAAATATATGGTTTGAATCGAATGTGAAAGGACTCACATCGTGACGAGAAGACTATTTTCCAAATCATCTTTTTCTACCAGAGCCAGTACAGGGAACCCAAACTTGGCCACAAGTTCTTTAGAGTTAAGACTAGGAAAATCTGGATCTACTTCTCCATTCTCTTCTGCGATTCGCAAAGAATAATGAGAAACATTAGACTTAAGTCGTGGCTCTTTTCCTTCATTAGTGTATTGCCAACAAATGAGACCAATTAAGTCATAAACTCTAGCACTACATAAAGTGACGACTTCCATAGGGTATTGACGCGAATCAATGGGTAACATTGTTAGGTAGATCACAATTCTTTTGGTGGGCGCGCCTTCGCTCACACGGCCATCAAATCTGGCGTATTCGTTAAAGGGGTTGTTGGGTATGGCCGGACAGTTCTCTAATTGCAAACTGAGCGCAGACTTCATTGCTTTGCTTTCATTCGTTTGTTTCTTATAATTTGGTTGAATTTCTTTTTTTGGAAATAATTCATGTATTTCTTGTTCTGTTTGGAAAGTATCAAAACATTATAAACATTCAAATCAATGCTTACAAAATTGAATATCACCTGTTAGTTGATAAGGATTGCTCTTCCATGGAATCACTCTAACCTTTGACTGACTCTTTCTTTCTTTTTTAAGTCTTTCAAGTCTTTGAGCAGTGTTTGAGCGTCTTCTGACACCAATCAATTCCATATCTGACATAATATCATAAGATTGAGCCGCTTCTAATAATTCTGATTTGGTTTCGACCTCTAAACCTGTATTATATACATTAAACTATTAAACTTATTAATAGGTATTAAAATAGAAATTAAAAATGATATTACTCTTCAAAAAGTCTGAATCTTGATCTTCTATATAATGGTTTTGCATCGACTCATTCAACATAACCATTTCACACATACCCGTATCGTCACAAGTAATAAATGAATGTCTTATATGAGACAAAATAAACTTTCGGTCGTCGTAAAAGGCCATCACTGGAACACTTGATTAGCACTTTATTTGTTAAAAAGTGGAAACTGAGAGCAAAAAAGCTGAGACTTTAATTAGTTAAAAAAGTTGCTCACCTTTTAAAGTCTTTAAAACATAAAAAATAATATAATAATATTTGATAAGTTATGCGTAAGCCGTCATCAACATCAACAAACAGTGTTGGTTCGCATGCAAATTAAGTTTAAACCAATTTGATTGACGGCTGTAATTAGGCTTCTTTTCATTAATTCACTCTTTGACGGTGTGTGTCATTCGCTGAATTCGCCTTTTACTGGCAGCCAAACCATGAAAAGAAAATTTTTGGTAAACTTATAATAATATAGACTGAATGCCAAAACTTTTTGATGAAATTAATGTCTCTCAACAAAAAATTTGCCGAACGGAGCACTTTTTGCCTGAAAGAAAAAATGATTGATTTAAGTAAAACTTTGTATAACATCTATCATAAACATAAATTACAGAAAATAAGTTAAAGTAATTATTATACAATAACTTGAGATGAAAAGTACACTACATTTCCGTAGCTTTTCATCTCTACTAATTTATGTGTATATACATTACTGAGTATCGCATACAAACTTAATTATATAAAAATAGCAAAAAAGATGAGTCGCAGGCAATGAAAAAGAGCAAAATTATTATTAACGTTAAAGTTTGAGTTAGTTCTGATACTATACCGAAGAATAAGATCATTGCTTGAGTATAGCTTTGATAACTTTTACACAGCTTTTCCATTAATGTCACTCAAATAACATTAACAATAACAACCCAAAGTAGATATAAAAATTAGAATTAATGATTTTGGGGGTGAGTTCTCTCTCACTCACTTTCTCTATATATAAGTTATATATTCTCACTCTTTATTCGCTACGATATTGGATCGCATTTTTGTCATATCTGTTACTATATCATGAATTTTTGTACACAATAGTCGAATGCTACATACAAATTCATGAAAATTTCATGATATATCATTATGTCAATGATAATGTCTGATTGTAAACATGATAATAAATTCTTCAATTAAAGAAATCAGACATTTCGTCGTCTTTTCATAAAATATTCTCTACCATTAAGATTATTGTTAATATTTATTAAAATAGCAATTATTGATGTAATTATAAGTTTACCAGAAAACTTATCATTTAGTTTTGATTTTTCATAACAAACAATTTTAATAAACTATCATTTTTAGACTCAAATTATTTCAAATGTATTATAAAAGCAATGCATTAAAACTAAAATTAAAGAAATTTCTGAAAAAACTATTAACTGGGAAAATAGAAAACTTCATCATATTTTGTCTGTTGTGTCAATTTTTGTTATAATCCAACAGAGAAGTAAACATTCCTGAAATTTAGATAAGTAAACGACAAATAAAGTTCTTTTGGTCCTTTACAAAAGGCCGTAAACTTAATAATATTATATAATTATTATGTTTGTGCGCTTCCATGCAATTACGGTATATATGTTCTGCATTCTCTTTAACTCAATTAATATTATAAATCATCAAAATATGATTTTACTTCTTTTTAAAAATTGGAGAATAAGTTAATATTGAGTTAAGATTTTTGTTAATTTAAAAACTTTAATAAATTCTGAATTCTTGTAAACCTTAAAATTGAAAATATTTTTGGCATTAAATTTAACTTAATTAAGAAAATAAAAAAATCTATTATTAGACACTGATTGAAAAAATGTTTATTTAACAAGTTATGTGAAATGTTTTAAAAGTTTAAAAATCATATCAATTTCATGAGAAAGCTATAAAAATGCATACAATTAAGGGTAAGTACAAAGTTGCCTACAGATGGAGTGACTTTATGTATATTGAGTTGAGATATTGAGAGGAATTATGAGATGCAGTGATGAAGTTAGGATTAGTTATGCATTTTAAACAAGAGGTTTGCTTTATAATGCATATTATAGTGTTTTGACAATTATATAAAAAAGTTAAACGATTCAATGCCAATAACGTAATAAATTTTTCAAATGCAAAACACAATCTTATGAATGACTATCAAACACTTTCTTGAATAGTTTCAATTTATTCGTAAAAATTCTCAGCTTTAAAACTGTAATTAATAAACAAATTCATTTCAATATTTGATTTACTGTAGAATTACTGGTTTAATAAATCAGTTGTTAAAGCTATCAATTTAATAGTCACTAGGAGTTTGGTGAGAGGCGATGCTCTCCAATGATTGTTATACAGTATATATACAGTACATATACAGCACTTTATTTTAAAGACATATATGAGTTGATGAACAGCCGGAAAAAGAAAAACAGAAACATTAACTAAAGTTATGCCGAGTCCTAAATTATAGCCTTAAATAATTTTTAATCATGAGATTATGCCAAGAGTTCAAATGATTTAAATAAAAATTCTTTGAATGGTATTATATTTTTTGTGTTCATTTAATGCTTTCGTTTAAATCAACACTTTGATGGCCTCTAAAGTTTTTGATTCAAGCCTTTGAGCTGAATATGAGTGTAACTCCACTTATAATAACTATAGGAACAAAACCACAATTTGAATTTCAAATAATAAGTTTAGAATTTAGTAACAATTTTGATCATTATTTAAATCCATTTCTCAATTCTTATTTAATGACAATTATAAAGTTTATTAATTATTTTATGAATAATGAGTTCTCAATTTAGAACCGAAATGAGTTGATTTTCAAACTCGTTTCTGTATATATTCATCTCATCAAAAGGTTAAAATAGTCTTTAAAATAATAGATGATATGATCCAAAGTATAAATTTATAGCCGAAAAATAATTTGAGATTTTTGTAAAAATGCTTATAAACTTAAATATTTTTGAACACTATTTAGTATACATTTTATGACAGAAATTAAAACTCATCAACTTAAAAGAGTTAACCACTTTTCAAATCTTTTCCACTGTTTAGTTATTTTTTTCTAAATTTAAAATAAAAAGTTTGAATCTCATAATAAATTGGAGGCGTTGTAGTCAATAAGAAACAACTTTTGCAAAACAAAATTTAATTTAAATATCAACAAAAGTTGTGTTCAACAAAATGAATGAAACATTTCAAACAAAATTTTTAATAAAATGGAATTTTGATAAACAGATAATATCGAAACCTCAGTTATTATTTAAGCGAAAATGAAGTAAAATATTTGTATGGTTTGAGAGCAGAAACAGCGCAATATCACAAATAACTTAATATCATATTTAAAAACAAAACAAAAATACAATGTTAAGGAAGAATGCGTTCATAAATGAAATAGCAATTTAAAAAAGTGATATAATTGTGATAATAAGACTCAGGAATATGTAAACGTGTGATATAGAATCATAATAAGAGCCATTGAATAAATTTAAAATTAATTTGAGGAAAGGGTTACAAACGACAAAAAAAATAAAAAGATACTACACATAAAAATAATATAAGTACAACACTAGTTGTGCAGCATTTGAAGCCTGAGTGCATTTAATTAGTAAGAGTTAAAATTGAGTTAATTATAGCTATAATCAGAGATTATTACAGCAACAATTTGCACAAATTCTCAATTTTCATAGAAATAAATAAACTTTTATATGCAATAGTTATGTGAAAATAATGCAAATAGTTTTTGATCAGAAGGGAAGGTACGACTCGTCTCTTTTTCACATGAATTGCATATAAAACTACTGCAATTGGCGATAGTTTTCTTGTTTTCTGTACAGTTGAATGATTGAAAGGGAAAACAATTTTTCTCTTATACAGCACATCATCATATTTAACATAAAGCATTGTACTTAAGCTTTAATATACTATACATTATTGAAAAAGAAAAGCACAAAGAAAAATAAATGAAAAAGAAAGGCTTGTTTTATAAGACTATTCCATAAGTTTTAGAAATAAATAATAAGAAAATGGTTTAGTTTTGATGCTTTTGGTATTTTAGGTGATCTCCTCCTTTATGGAAGATTTTAATTAATTTCGGTGTTTGCATAAAATGGATTTGAATAGACAGCGCTTTCGGGGAGAATCAAGAACAATAAGATCTAATCTTATATTTTCCTTAAGTTTGTGTGCAATGAAACCCAATTCAAAAATAAGAGCCGACTTTTGTTGAAAAGATTGAATAAGTAAAACACTAATAGAGAATCTCAAACACTTAAGTGCATAGAATCTATGGCACACACGATATTTGCCTTAACAACAGTTTTCAGCACCTTTTATAATAAGCCCTCCTTTAGGTAGTGGCACAAAAATATAAAACATCATTAATTTCATGGGATATTTCTTTTTCGACAAATAAATTCTTTTATGTGTGAGCTGTAGTGATATAGTTGTACTGTATATGAACGAACATATACCTGTACCGACCTGTACATACTGATGGTATTATATAACTTATAATAATCGCTGTCTGACTCTATGGTCATGTCTAATGTCACAATTTTCCCAACGACTCAATTGATGACATCTTGTTTTTCCTCATATTCTATGAGAACTCAATTGTGAATTATATTTAAATCTCTTAAATGAGAACCAATGGTGAGAATAAGTACTGTTTTTTATGAAAGAATATAAAACGAAACTAATTATAATGAATGGAATACCGAATCAAATGATGAAAAGCCGTGATTTGGTGTTAAATAATTTTGATCCTCGAACTGAATGCCCTTAATTTACCACAAATGACATATAAAGTGACATATTATATGATAACTTTTTTCTACCATTTGTTATACATAAACATTTAAGTTGACTGTGAATAGGTTGAAGGGGATTAAGGCCTCCACTTATCCATTTATTGATAAATGATTTGTCATTTCATGACACGAATATTAAAAATTAGCCGATCATCAAAACTGTTTAAGAACCCCAAAAATGGAATCACGAAAATGAATGGCTATATATGACAGTATAATCATATAAATAACTTTTGCAACACGTGTATTAAGCGCTAAAACTTTTTAAATAAATCAAAATTACTCTTAAATTAAATACTAAAGCCATTTAATGATAATATATCTTCTGTAAAATCATTTTAACAACTCTACAGCTATTCAATACATAAGTGTATTATATTAGAACTTTTGCTGCTTTAAGTGTACTATCTTTAAAAAAATTATATACCTTTCAAGAATTTGAGATAAAATCATAAAATGCCATTTCTTAGCTCTACAGCTAAATAATAAATTGCCATTTATTTCAATTAAATCTAAATAAAGGAGCTTTCATATGAAGTCTCAATTTTTTTGAGTTTCAATTCTTTGAGTTTCAATTTTTGAGTTTCAATAATAATATTAATGAAATTCTAAGAGCTATTAAAAAACAATAAAATTTAGAAAAATTTTTAAAATTTAATATTTTGCAATAAAATTAGCAAAAAAACAATATATTGATAGTTATAGGAACGTAATAAAAGTTTTCAAATTATGATCATTGATAAAAAGTGATATAAATAGTGTTTTTTCTATTAGAAAATTCTATTTTTATTTCAAAACTCTATTTCCATTCCAGTTCTTGTTATAACATTAGTTATGAATGAGCTATAAATGAATGCAAGACTAATTCAAATATTGCTTAAAATAAATATTTAACTTTAAAATCATTTCATCACCAAAACTGAGATAAATAAAGAATTTTTCTGAATAATTCGCAAATTTTCAAGATTTTAATCTTTTACTAATCTTATAATCAAATTATAATTTGTATAATAGGGTCAACAGTCTGGTCAACTGCATCTCAAATCTTCAAAGAAATAATTTGTTATAAAATATAATAAAAGTCAATGTCATGAGAACTTATGGTGTTATTTACCGCTAAAAAATGTAATTAAGAAGATTTTCGTGAAGTCGACCCTATTCTTAATAGTTGTGTTGAAAAAGCAAATACTCAAAAGCATACAACTTGTGACCGCTGGTAAAGCACAAATCACTTCCAAATCGTGATTAAACTTTAAAGAGAATTTGTTTCTATATTTTTAAATCTCATTAAAAAAATATTTAACAATCTGTTCAACATTTTAGTTGTATTTATATTTTAGATATTTTAATATAAATTATTAGTAAATGTTTTCTAAAAAAAGTTTTCTTATTCTAAATATTTGCCAATTTATTAGAGAATTGTTTACGACATAACAGTTTTTTAAAGATTAATTATATAATGACTGCATTATTAAAACAAATATTTACTATCGGACCCGTTCTTGTTTTGCAACTTTTTGATCTTAAATACACTTTATGTATAATTTTAAATAAATACCATAATTTTCAAAACCATAATTCAATAATATGAAGAAGACAGGGAGTATTTCCAAATTTTGGCCCTTTATTGGCCAGGGAGGTGTTGTTGGGGGTATTTTCCAAACACGTTATTTATCGCTTTAAAACCATTATTAATGTTAATTTGACTCTAAATAACATATCTGAGACAATTCATTTCAATTTGAGACTTTTTTGGATTTTTTCTGAAAAATAAAAAAATCAAAGGAGTTTTTTCTCAATTTCACACCAATATGTGACACCACTTACACATTCACAACACATCATTCAAACCATTCTTAATAAACATTAATTCATTCAAATATGTCATCGATTACAGCCATTATTGCTCTTGTTGTTGCGGTTATTGATACCGCTGTGGGTCAGGTAATGTTTGTTAACCTTTTGACCAAAATGTGCATCGATTGGCGGCAACTGGTCATCGATGCGCTGACCTGAAGCCGACCCACCGATGCCTAACCTCACTATAAGTGAGTCCCTCGCGATCATCTGGAACTCCGACGAAGACGTGCTCTTTGAGCTATAAATATGAATTCATGTAAAATAGTTTATGATTTCAATAAACACTTTAATAAACAATTAAATAATACAAGTATTTTTTGTAATAATAGGTATTCCTGTGTTTACCTCAATGTGAATATAAATAAAAGTAATTTTAATAATAATATGAATTTATGTAAAATAGCTACTCATTTAATAATATTGAAATTTTTATCTGAAAAGTGCTTTTCATTTTTCACTTTAATGCAGAGGCGCCTCTTCTCCTTTGCTTTCATATTATTGATTTTAGTAATGCAATCATACAGTCACCTATTCTTTAAGAATTTAATGCATTTTTCTCTTCTATTAAATCATTATATGTGCATAAAAATATGTTAACATAAAAAAGTTAATGAATTCACATTATATATTGTGTATGTATGCTAAAGTATGTGATGATCAGTGATGGTGAGCCCAGCTCAATTTAATTAAGATTAAATTATATTTAACGAAAATATCATTAATTTCGAAGTTTATTGGCAAATTTGTTTGTTAGCAAGATGAAACGAATAAATAGAGCAAAAACCTGAAAAATTGAGATTAGAATTAATTAAAATGCATAAAATGAAACAAGATGCACAGTCTGACAAATTTAGACAATTCAATTAAATAAAATGCACCAAGACGATTCGCTGACAATTTTTATTAATTTGATTCCTTAATAATTTATTTCTATGGTTTCTCATTTATTTTATAATATCTAGGATCGTATAAGATGGCTGATGATATCCATGTACATGTAATAATGTCACTATCATTGTCCTAATCAGAAATCTTGGTCAGAGGGCTAAATACTTAAAACAATTTGTAATTGAATTTTATTTTTAAATTAAAGCCTAAATATAATATTTTTTGCAATGGTTTTTAGCGAATTATTTAATGAAATAAAATCTATATTTGCAATATAGTTTCAATAAACATATAATAAACTTAATTCTTCAATAATCTGACCGATTGTTTAGTGATGGTTAGTCATGCCTCTACTTTGACTTGAAAACTAAATTTAAGGTAGTTTTAGGCTTTACATTTCAATTAAAATTCACTTAAACGAAATAATAGGGTGACCAGCTCCAATGAATTCCACAACGGGACATTCTCTGGATAGCTTAAAGATTCAAAAAGGGACAAAAGGATAATTTTTGAATAAATTCTTATTTTCGGAAAAAGAAAAGGGGCCAAGTACTGGATATTTGGAAAATCGTCAATATATGGACAGTCCAGCTGAAATCCGAACGGTTGGTTGCTCTACATTTTACTATAAGCAATGGTGTACTGGTTCCCTATTGGTTTCAAGGCATTTAAATGGTAGTCTGTTACAATTTTAAAAATTGTCAAATCTTGCATTTTTCTTTTCTTTCCACAACAAAAATTTCAATTTAACGCACTTATAATTTAATTTATTAAGTGCTTTGAATTTATATATTCTGCATTTTTTTTGTAAACCTAAGAGTTTTCTAGACATTTATTTATATTAGAGATGAACATAAAAATTTAGAAGATTTCGAAAAAGTTTTAAATAAAAGTTGTAATAAACTATTCAGACTGTATTAAATTTAATATAAATTAATAAAATAAAAAAATACTTTGAATGCAATGATTGGAGTGATAACAAACTGACTACCACACGAAAAGCCTATCAAATACTTCTTATCCCCCGATCTTTCAATAGTGTTCAACAGCTATTAATTATAATATAAATTAAATGATTTTTAAGGTATTTGAATAAGGAATCGAAAATACCTTTATTTTATTTTTTGAGTCCTGAAAGTAAAAAACAGAAAAATAAAGTTTTAATAATTGTTTATATGATTTTGAAGCCTCTCTATTAACAGAAGCAGTGATCAAATTAAACACCAAAAGTATAAACGAAACTCCAATACAACAGGCAGTCATTCCAACAATGAGTAACAGAGTCAGCATATTCTCAAATAGTATTTGTTGAATTAGAATCAAATTAAAGGGTATTAATCCATAACTCATAATAAAATAGTATTTCTTCCAGAATTTGTTGTATAATACAATTTCATTGCAAATAGAGTTATGTTTAAGAATCAAATCTTTTACAAATTTCATATTTGAGAAAAGGATTCTTTTCTGTATTATATTATCAAATGATTTGAATCTAATTTTACAATAATAGCAAACTATGAAAAAGTAAAGAAAACTTTTTGATATTATAAATAATGGGAAAGAAATCCATAAGCAGTAAAACACAAGATTGAAAATAGATATGTATTTATTAGGAAAAGAATTGAAGTATACAATCAAAACTGTAATAGCAGTTAAACTAATAAATAGTAGTGTTGAATAAATTGTGGTTTTTATAATAATTTTTATTAATCTAATTCTTCGAATTAATTTTTCCATATCTTCCTTATCATGAATTCCAATTGTATCCATAGTTTGTAATCCTTTTATGACTTTAATGATATCAATCCATTTGTAAAGAGAACCACTGCTATAATTGAAAAGATATACAATTCTTAATGCCATTATTGATGCGCATAAGTTCCATAAATAGAAAAATTCTGTTATCCCACCCACATATTTGACAACATCATTGTAAAAGAGGGGATAATTTTCATTTCTGTAAAATATGCCAAAAATAATCCAACGAATTACACAAATATTCAGCCAAATGACCATAAAATTGCATTTTAATTGCTGTTTGAACTTATATTTTGTATTTAAAAAGTAATTATTAATATCTATTTTATGAATGAATCCATATTTATAAAGCGGTGAATCTATACCTTCTATTATATATTTATTTACGCGTTTAGTGGTCATTGAGATAAAAATGGTTTTTCTTCAACTTTTAATATAAACAATAATATAATAATCATTTACTTCTGTTTATAATATACAATATTAGCTTTGCATTAATTTTTCATATTTATGGATTAGATTTATATATATGAATGCGAATGAGGAAGAGGAGCTTCTGCTTTAAAGTGTTAAAGCATATAAGGCTTAACTCAGTATTCATAAAATAAGGAGCTAAGCCTTATATGCTTTAATACTTTAAAGCA
>JAQGAM010000573.1:0-12116 GCA_034697665.1 Nanhermannia comitalis
CTGTTCTACTAGTAAAATTTAATAAATTTGGATCAAAATTTTTTTGAGTGCATCTTTTGATGGAACGGAATTTTTGACTTGAGAGATATTATAAAAATCTATAATAAATGAATAAATATTTTATCAGCAACACTCACATTATAATTGGTAAAATTAAAATTATCTAATCTTCCTATGCTTTAAAATATAGCGTTAAACATTTAATTGAAGTATTTCTATAATTAAATAAGTGGAGTGGTCACGTATCAAGAATTTGTTTTAACAGAAATTAAATTTTGACAAAAAAATTAAATGCCTGTTCTTTTGTTAAGACTTAAATTTGAGATTTTTATTTAATTGAATTGAAACTAAGTATAAATTAATTTCTCAGTTTCACCTGATGGTCAAAATATACTTTATAAATTGCCGAGAAATACAATAATAACTATTTTATTTTTAGGTGTTTAGAAATCTATTCAATTTAAGAATTGATTGATCAATAGCGATTGTTTTACTTAAAATAAAGCAGAAAATCATCTTAAATTCATCCTAAATCTGAGTGGTTGGTTATCCCTTTGGAAAAGCCTATATATATTTCTTTGGTTAACCCTTTAGGTTAAAATTCAGTTTAAGAAAATGTGATCACCTTTTAATAAAATATGTATATGAGCTCATAACATAAGCAAACAATTTACTCAGAATTTTAATAATACTTTTATAATTCAAATGGTCATAACGTCTAGTTAGGAAAATTCCATTGTCGTCATCAAAATTATTTTATCAAAGGTTTTATTCGAGATATTTTGCTCTAAATCTATACAAAACCTATGAAAACATAAAATAAGTACTTATCAGATAATAGTAGAATTGTTAAAATTACTAAATTTTCTCTTAAGTTACTGAATTTAGTGTTTTGTAACGCTAGATAATAGCAAGTAATATGAGATCATATTTATCTTCCAACATTTTTCTAATTCATCGAATTTTTGAAAATCGACCTTGTCCTCTTTTTTGAAATTTCTACAAATTAGTTGTGATTTCTCAGAAATCTAAAACTTATTTCTTTAAATATTTTAGCCGGTAGTTTTGAATTGGCAAATCTTACCAAAAAAGGTTTTGGGGTTTATTTTCCTTTTCATTTTATATACAATAATTTTAGATTTTCTTAATAATATACCTTAAATAAGCAGCGCATTAAATATTAATAAATTAATTCTAAAGTTTCAACAATAAAAAAAAATTTCAAGTGAATATGCATTAAGAAGTCGAAACTTAATATGTAAAATATCTGTTATAACTACAATTTTTTTTAGAAAATTTGTGTAATTTGATATTTTTTCAATCAATTTTTCCAATTTTATTAATCAATGAAGAGTCAAATGCCTATAAATGTCATGAATTAACATTATAAATATCAATATATTGTTGAATAATAGAACCAAACCTTTTATTCAATTGACTGAAAGTACGAGTATTACTACTGAATTACCAGAAGTTTATTAAACAGACAAAAAATTGTCATTAAATAAATTATCCATTGTTTATATTTTTTGTGCTGAAACACTAGCGAAACAAAAATCTAAATCCACCCAATTATAAGAATTTCTTTATTTATATAACTTGTTAAAATTGAACGCCTTTTCATATTGAGATAATTTCCGGTAAAACTTCAACTGCATAGGAGTTACCGAACTTACGATCAAAAGTATGACATAATAAATACAACAATGAAATAAACTTTTATGAATTTAGTCAAATAAAACAGTGCCTTCAATCACTTGTTTGGTTTTAGACATTTAGTATATAAACTATTGATGAACTGAAAGTTGATTTGAGAATAAGATTAATAGTTTTTGGAGTTTATTTATTCAGATTTATTACTAGAATGATCAGGAAATGCATACTTTATTTTATTAATACTGACCAACATTTGAAGATTTAAATGAATATTTTTGAAAAATAAAACTATTCATTAATTATTAAGATAAGAGTTTGAAAATAAAATAATTATAGAATTAATTAATTAACTAAAAAATGATGTCAAACGTATAGCATCTAATGACCTAATGAAGCATTTATCTGAGTTTGATTTAAGTAAGATTCCAAACAAACAATTTTTACATAAATTGTGTCAAGGGTTTTGACTATTCATTCTCAGACCACTCATTTTTGTGTCAAATTCCGAATTGTATATTAATGCAAATATCATTGAAACAGAAAAACTAAAATAATAATGCTTTAAGACTGAAGATGACTTACATTAACACAATAAGAAGTAGCCCTAAATCTATTGATATTTACTTTCATCTCTAACAAGTGAGTAGTTTTATTCTGTTTTATTGTTATAAAAAAGTTCTTATAATAATAAGAATGTTACTAATGTTTAAAGAAATGAAATTAATAATGAGGCTAAATTGAAGTCAATTACTGTACAGTTTTATTAGTGTTATGACAATGCAATGCAATATTAAACTTAATGACTTTATAAACATTTGTTGAACAATAAGTTCGTGAAGTTATGCAGTAAAGCCAAATTTGTCTTAAAAAATAGCGAGAAGTTTGCAATAATTCTAAAAATATAATTTAGAATAAATACAGTATAAATAATTCGATGTGTTGTTAAATTTATTTAATTTTTTTAAAATTATTAACTTCCTAAAAATTAGGGCAAATACTTTTATTATGTTATTTAGTATGAATTATAACCACAATTTATTAAATCCTCTTTAGATTAATATTTAGCTAAAATGGGAATTCACAAAAAATAAGTGAAAAATTTAAATTAAATTTTCTTCTCTTTGTGAACTTAATAAGTTTTTGAAAAGTTTTGCTGATTTTCAATGCATTTTATTGAGAATCTGTGCTGCATATGTGTAAATCCAAAACATTTAGTGGAAGTTACAGCCTTAATTTTTTATAATGGAATTTCCAGTGAACCATTATTGAAATTCACTTTCATTAATAATTATGTACACATTTTTTTGTTTAAAATTAATAAGCGAAACATTAGAATTTCATAATTTATTTTTAAGTTATTTTGAGTCATATGCATGTTATCAGTATTACCAATGCATACTTATTATATGCATACTGTATGCATACTTATTATATGCATACTGTATGCATACTTATTATATAAAGGGATTAGTTAAAAAACCCAAAAAAAATTAAAAATTACCAGAACATAATTTGAAATATTCAATAAACAATACAACTTTAAATTTCTTTTAAGTCGATTATGTTTTAATTTTGATAAATCCTTCAAGAAAAAAGTAACTATATAATAATTTCAATACTTGTTCATTTACAAGATTGTAATAATAACCCAAATTGTAACTAAGAAAATGGTGAAAAACTATCACAAATAGAAAATTAAATTGTGATGACTCTTAGAAAATATATTAATTTTCCACAAGTCATAAAAAATTAAATTTAAAAAAATCAAATAAATGAATGTAAAACGATTCTGCAATCAAAAAATTAATTCAGCATGGTTCTTTTCACGTACACAGATTAACACTAAAGTTTTTTAGTTAATAATTATATTAGTACTGTATAAGAACTTTGATAAACCAGATTACACTAACTTCTTGTGTCTATAACGCAATATGTCTCATCCTCCACAGCATTTTATGTGTTTAATTTCAATGTCATGGTCTTAACTGATTCAAATTGAATATAAACCATATTAGAAATGATATAATTTAATTTCTTTTTTTAACTATTTCCATGAAAACCGCTCTTATGTCATATAAATGAAGGTTGAATTAAGAAATATTAATTTAGTTTTACTTCAAAGTTAATCATTCAAAAAGATATTCTTAAGTTAAATTAATATCTTCTAATAAATGTCTCGTACCATAAGTTACATTAAGTATATTCAATACACATATTAAAAGTCATACGATACGATTATTAGAAAATATTAGAAGATATTACAAAATTTTATTTTATTTTTCTTTCGAGTTCTGAATTAATTACAAATTTAATAAAAAGAAATTATTAATAAAAAATGAAATGCACGTTTTGAGACCATTTATATAACTTTGAAAGGGATAGAATATCCCTGAGTTCAAGGCTCATCCTTACTATCAGCTGAAGTTTTTGATAGAATTTTGAACGCTAAATACATGTGAAGGCTTTCTCAATAAATTCATATCTCAGGCCAATCTCAAACGCATAACTCAATGCAGACCAACACCTATGAAATTTTATTTTTGATAGACTCACTGTCGCCAGTGATGAATCAAAGAGTGGCAAATGTAAATCTAGTCTAAGCAACAAGTAACCTTTTAAGCATTAAACGAACTCAAAAACATTTTATAAAATTAAAACACATACAAACACTACAAATAAACATAACATTTTGTGTTTTCTATTCATGTGTTATCACAATCAGAGCCTGAGCAGTGATCACAATTAGGGTGAATTTAGGGTTTTGTGTAATAGAAATATTTAATACAAGTGCATGTATTGCTTAACACACAAATGGGTTTCCTATATCATATTGAATACTATAAAGTATTTAAATTAGTCAAAAATTTAATTTTAAATTTAAAAATATTATGTATTTTAAAACCAATGTCAAAATGTACTGTATATGAAATAAAATAAACAAATTATACTTTAATTAATCTTTTTTCAAAAATATAATTTCTATTTAAATTGAAATTAAGAATTAGTATGAATTTAAAGACTTGCACTAATAATATACTAGTGTTTATCATTAATGATTCACAATATTTGTATTATATTCAAGTATTTTGTCTTATTTTTTCTCAAAAAAGATGATTGCATTTAAATTCATGTCAGATTTCTAATGATAATATTTATCACGTTCGCAGAATTCATTAGTAAATACAATAACTTAGTTTTATATTCAGACATATAGCTTAAGATTTCATTCGTGCTCTTATTCTTTTGTTTTTCTTATAAAGAAACTCGATATTAAGGCTGGAATTTATTTTAAGTATGTCTTTTCAAAGAAATCTTTATAATTTGCTACTGACTGACCCAAAGTGAGGATGTATACTTCTAAAGCAATTAGTATTTCAAATCATAAATGTTTTAGAATTTTTATTCACAGCTTATATTTTGAATTAATTATTAATTAAATTATGATTAAAATATTTTTGAGTATTTTGTCTATATCTATTCATTTTTACAATTAGACTTATATTTGTCCATCACATTCTCTAACAATATAATGTTAGGTTAAGTACCTGTAAACAAAGATTTTGCCTCAGCAGCTGTTATAGCACTAAAAAAATATTTTGGACACTTTGAGCTTTATTTTTAAAATGCAGACTCATTTCTAAACTCAATCCTATTATTATTTTATAATGTATTCATTTAAAACTTTAAATTTCAGTTCAGAAACTAATGAGAAACTTATTGGAACTCAATTATCTGCATTAAGTTAAAAAAATACATAATACATAATTTCTTAATGAATAGTTTATGTAATTGGCCACTGCTTTGCACATTATTGAAATTGAAATTACAATATTAATTGTAAGCCAAATATATTTTTGTAAAAATAATTGCAGAAAATTGCTAAAAATCACATAAAAATCAAATAAATTAGATTAAAACGAATTCATTTATTGATTTTATACAGTTTGTTAAACATTACATACACTGTCGTATATTTATGTTACACTTTTGGAAGTAATGAAGTTCAATAGAGAGTTATTTGCACAGAGTTTGGCAAAGGATGAGAACAGGTCAGACACATCACGTCCTAAAACTTGCAAACATAAGTGATGCGCTATTATTCATTGGTTGTAAAATTTAATACTGACTTACTTCTTAAGGCAAATACAAGAAGTTTATATCTTTAACGGTTCAAATAAATCTTTAGCCAATACTACTAACTTATTATTTCAATAGTTAATACTTAACGTGAGAACACATTAAAAGCAAGAGTAAAAAATAAATTGACGTTAATTACAACAATGAAATAAAGAAATTAAAAATATGTGAGTTATTACAACTGTTACTAAGAGATGATCAGCTCTCAAACCGGGGAAAAGACTAAACGAATGCATTTTTCTGATACTTTCAATGAGGAAGTGAATCAAACTTAAGTGCATCATAAGATGTAACTAAAAATTGTTCTCTTAATGATGATTTGGCTCTCTTTAAAATCGTTTCTCGTGCAAACAATAATACTTTAATGCTTGTTGACTTTCACAAAAAACTGGTCGATGTCATCGACCTCTAATGGATATTTCTTTTAAGGATTTCTAAACTTTAGCATTTATTCATAAACTTCATTCAACATACACTTCGTATATCTCTTTTAAATATACCCTAAGGCCAGGTTTAAATGATTAAGCTCGCATATTCTGATTAGAGTTCGTAACCTTTTTAACTGTCCTAATATTTTGAATAGAATGTCAGATTGAAGCCACTCTCTAGTCTCTAATTACTAAAGAAGGTAAGAGTTATCATGGTTTGGATTTCAAATGCTTTTGTTGTAAATTTAGAAATTTAATTATGTTTAACAAATTCGCTTTTATTCAATTAATTTAAATGATATCCTATATATTTGACTAATCTATTGATTTAAGTATATTATAGTGATTGTATTGAAAAAGGATTACTAGAAAGTAGATTTATAGAGTAGTGCATATAATTTACAGATAGAGTAAATGATTAAAGAAATAATATAATGGGCTTTAAGTACGCAATTAAATACCTGAATGACACTAAATCTAATGTAATTATTGACATGATTTATAATACAGGTTAAGAGTATTACTTCAAGCCTTTATTACATTTTAATATTATATTTTTAAAGGTTTTTTTGAAAAAGCTTTGACTCTTCCTATTAGTCTTAAGTTAACATTGAAATGTATTTTAGTTTGCTTTATGAAAACTACATAAAAATTCTGCCGAAGGCTATAAAACGCATAATTATGGGAAATAATTAAAGTCTAATTTAATATCTGGTTTAAATTTATCTGATAGTTGTACTGTACTTAAGTGTCACTTTTGTGATAAAATCAACACTCATTGTGCTTATCTTTTATATGATTTATTATATTATATATAATAGCAAAATGAGCAAAAATATAAACATATTGTCAGCAATCAATTAATCTGCAATTAATCAGTTCCTTGTTTGATATCTAAAACAGCAATATTTTTTAATTATACAGATAGAGCTCAAAAATAACAATATAAATGATCAGATAAGTCTTTAAATAAATGTTAAAATATGTATTTTATGTCTAATTTTTAATTATCTAGTTGTAACTCAATTTAAATGCTTTAATTTATATAGAATTTTAAATAATTTAAAGTATTTTTGCCAAAAACTAAACTAAAAACATATAACCCCAACCCCGACAGGATGTGAACTTATTTATCTAAATGTTTTACCAAATGTTTTATAAGTTTTATATTTTAAGTGTGGAATCTAAAAAATTTATTTCTCATAAGTTTAAAGCATTAAAAGAACATGAAGTTAAATAATTATGTATGAGATATAAATATAGAATCTATTTTATGAATAAAAAATATGTGTTTGATTTCCCCTTTGAATCTCAAGCATTATTTTCGTGCGAAATATTAAAAAACTCATGAGCTTAAGAGAAGTATAAATTTCTTATCACATTTTGCATTTATGAATTCAATTCAAATTCATAAGTGTGGGTTCATTTCAGTTTAAGGCATCTGCCGATAGGTATGTATTTCCTGACCTTAATTTTTATCATTAATAATCTAACTTTACAAACAATCTATGACCCAAACGTCTAAAATTATTTTAAAGATAACAGAGCTTTTACTTGCAAATCAAAATTTACAATTTTTGCACTAAAATTAAATGAAAAAATTTTTTAGCAAAATTTATACAGAAGAATATTTAATTATATACATTAATCATATTGAAAATTAATGTCTTGAAATTTGAAAATGAACTAAACTTTTCACTTGATTGAGCGAAAACTCGTTAATTTGAAATCTACTTAAATATTAGGTCGGAAATAATGGATAAGGAGAAGGACACATACACTAACCTTGATTTTAGATACAATACTAATTAATAATAAGCGACAATCAATGGCTAATTTTCCACTTCGATATTTTAATGAATAGACATAATGGCCTATTCATTAGTTGCGCAACAATGACATCAATGGTCTGCTTTAGTGGTTATGTCTGTTTAACAGTAAGTTAGAGACTGGGACAGTGTTACGCAAAATATTAATATTATTAAATTTCAATAAAAAATAAGTGAATACTGAGCTCAAGTCAATAAACATTATTGAATTTGTATTTTTTGGTGCTCTACAAATTTGTACTGTTTCGCATGGATTAATCCTTTTTCTCTTTGTTAAAACCTGTGGCAAAACATGAGAACTTTAAAAAGAAAAATAAAATTTAGAATTAATCATATTTTGCAAAATATATAATTTGTAGATCAGTGAGAATGAAAAGTTTCGAGTTTTGATTGTATATTTGCACCAATGACTTCCACGGATCAGGAAGTATTCTTAAGTGATTCAATTATCTTGATTTGAAACCTTAATTTTCTTACAAAATGATAGCTTAACCTTTATCTCAAATAAGTCTTTCACTGTATAAGACTTCAAGTGAGTTCAGTTATTCCGTACTCAAGCTAATGATTATTTTTAAAACTTTTAAACATTTGATATTGCTTTGAATTTTATATCATTGCAAAATATGAATATTTATAATATTTATAAATGGATAAAGTCGTGCATTTGATATTCAGATTATTCAGTTCCAGAATTGATGGCATTTATTAGGATTTAATGTCCATCAAAAGCATTATTAGTTATTACGAATTTTTTATTTTAAAAAGACCAGAGATTTGTTGAATACAAAATTGCCTTAACATCTGCTTAACTTAACTTTCTTATACTTGTATGTGTTATACTTTATAAAGCTTTTGTTTAAAAATAATTTATTAACGTTTGAAAAAGACTGTTACTGACTCTAAATGTAATAATTTAATCTGTAAAATGTATGCTAACATTCATTCTTCAGACATCTGTCACATTAACTTATTTTACTGACTTATATAATATTTGAAATTCATTGAAATCAAAAGCATTAGACTTTAATAGAAATTTCACGACTTTGACTTTGATAAGTCCAAAAAAATCTTTGATAATCTTATTCATTACAGAGTATTCATAAAACAATGACAACTAATTTCTTTTCTCTCTTTCATTTACTTAATGGTGTTTTGATTTTCCAAAAGAAAGAGAACAAAACAAACTAATGAATGCGTGTTTGAAATCCCTGCAAATTAATGACACCATTAATTGAAAGGAATTAAAGAATGTCCTTGTTTTACAACTCGTGATGGCATTAACTTTGCACCGATTGATTTACATGAATAGAAAAGTTGACACTATTTGTGTTGTTTCATGTGTTGACATCTTTGAAGGGATACTATCAATGAAATTATTCTTAAAAGCTGTCAAATTCAGACTCACTTTTCTTGCTCAACAAATTCAGGAAATATTCTATTTTGAAATTTAATATTTTTCTGACATCGAAGTTAACTGCATATGAGTTCTGATATTATTTACTCTGTATAAGCTTTCGTTATCACATGAAACTACGAATATTTAGCATAAGTTTGAAAGTTCTTCTCCCAAATCTTGTTTCTAATTATTTCATACAATATTTTACATCATAAGTAAATTTTATGCAATCAATTTCGATAAAAAATTTGAAGTATATTTAAATTATGAAAAATTATTTTAACATTTGACACAATTTTCTATTTTAAGCCTCTATTGAAACTCTTGTCAAAATTTATTTAAATCAATATTATGTACGAATATCTTAAATATTCAATATATTATAAATACCGGTACATTATTTATAAGACTTATCAGTGATCAAACATTTGATCTTTTATTGCGAATCTATTTTTTTTAATCCAAGACAAAATCTTGCAAAAGTCACGAAATTTTAAACCTGAAAATGAGTGGCTCTTTACTGGGTTCAAATTTCTAATGAAGGAAACAGCAGATAATTTAATTGATTTTCAGTGTTAACAATTATTTCTAAATCCAACACTTGATACACTGTATATTTGTTTCAATTTGTCTATTAATTCTAGACAATGATTAGTATAGAACAGAATTAAAATTAAAATTGTAAAATTGTAAAATTTTAATTTTCTGTACCTTATTATTAATTTTAGTCCAAAAAGTCGAAAAACTAATTTTACAGTAAAACCTGACAATAAATTATGATTAAAAAGTTTTATTCAAAAAGCTTAAGATGTTATTACTCTATAATTTTGAACATTTTATTACAAACTGATAGGATTTCTTATATTGAATTTACTTTAGCTTATTATTTGTCAAGATGAAGAGCTTAACAAATTTCAATTATCTTCAAGGCCTCATTTCTGGTAATTCAAAACCTCCATAATTGATCAGTTGACCAAAAGATTAAGTTTAACGTAAAGCCTGATTTATTTTACATGAAAACTACAGTATCATACTGAAAAAACTTGTTTTGAAGATCAATTTCTCTTTTTTACACAATAAACACAATATATAAAATCGAAAAAAATCATTTGCTAATGAAATTTCTTCATTTTCGAGAAATTAAGATCTATTGTACTGAACACTATTCCAACTTCCCTTTGTTAACAGAGATGACTATAATTGTAGAAACTTTTCAATTGCAAAATAATATCATTTGACATAATTCTAACAGATTGAAAGTTATGAGAAATCAACTTTAATTATTGAAATATACGTACTGTATATTTTCTGCTTTATAAGTTTGATTTGTGAAACATATTATATATAATTAGTTTAATAATTAGAAACAAATCATAAGAATTACTGCATTATGGCTCTAATAAAATTTTAAAGAATAAAAAAACTTCTTTCAAATGCATATGTGAGCACATATTTTACTCGTGGCTTCAGCTCACAGGCATTTTTATGACAAAACTTATTATTAAACAGTTTTAAGCACTGGATATTTGTATCCAACTGTTGAATATTTTATAAAAGTCCTTTTTATGCATCCTTTTATAAGATTAGTATAGATATTTTTGAGTTCATATTAACAAATAGTTAGACCAACTTTTGACAACACGAGCCCATAGACATTTTGAACTTTTACCATTAGCCTAAAAGCAATTGAAAAGATCTGGAAAAATCTAAAAGCGATAACTTTGTTAATGACCGTACAGTACCGGTTTATCAGATAACATTTCTTTAAAAATTCATTAATCAATTATAGAGTAAAACAGTTTTGATAAGAAATTATTTTATGTGATAAAAAGAAAGAAAAGTTTAAGTTTTTCAATATTTATCTCTCATTAAAAGTAACTGAAAAGTTTGAAAAGTACTTTATTGTAATTAAAGCTTTTTACGACATTTTAGGAACGATGGGAAAAACATTTTGTTATTTTCTAATTTTTAAGGAAAAATATATTTACAGATGATTTCATTTTAATTTTAATTTTAAAAGAAAAGTTCGTCATTAAGTAGAAAACTATTTTTGTGATATAACCTCTAAATAAATCTTTTTATTTGTTTTTGTGAATTATGACTTTCTCGTTATATACCGATATATTATATACTTATTTTGACAAAACTTTTCTCATAAAAAAATAAATACATAAAAATCTTTAATTTATTTTTGAAAATTTAAAAATTTATTCACGAATCTATTTTTTTAATTCAATTCAATTGATTTATTAATGTTTTTGAGAAAAATTTTATGTGAAATGAATAAATTTAAAAAATAAAACAAAAATGATTGAAAGTTATTTTTAAAAATTTAAGTATTGCTCGGATTAGTTACTGCTAAAAATGAAAAGCACATGATATGTCAGTAATTTTCCATTTTTTATTTAAAATAACGACCAAACTAACGGTTTTCGCAATTTAGCAAAGTTAATGATTATGTGCAATATTATTGCCAAGATTTCACTATAAGAATACTAATGCAGAATACAAGACAGTATGCAAAACCTAAAATGAAACAAACATTATATCTAACATAAGTGAATTTTATTATTACTATTATTTACTTCATTTAATGAATTTAGTATTGACTCTGGATTAAAGGTGCAACTGGTTTGGGTTGGTTTTGGAGATATTGAAACTTTGCAGTTT
>JAQGAM010000574.1:0-12112 GCA_034697665.1 Nanhermannia comitalis
CCACTCAGTGAACTGTGTGAACTTTTGACTCAATAATGAGCCAGTGCCTAGACCACTAAGCCAGTCAGTCAGCCATTCACAACCAATAGAAAACTGATGGATTCGCAAAAACTTTATGTTAGGAAATATTATCCCAATGTTTGTCATATTACTCGGTTTTAATGAAATTCTTGTGATTAAAAATGTTTTCAAAGAATTGAGTGGTTTCTTACTCTCAACAAAGTTATTAATAAAATGCCGATTAAAATTAGCCAAATATTTCAAGTGTTTCAGACCTAATATTGCATTTAAAGATTTGAGTGAATTACAGGAAACTTCCACTTTTTCGAGAAATACTAAATTGGAACAATGGAGCGAAAGATTACATTATTATCTAAATGATGATCGAAATCACACTTCAATTTTCTTAAATTCTTTGCGTTTCCATTAACTAAAGCAATAGGCAACTCATTATCAAAATCGTAATCCACTTTTAATGACAGCATATTTTGAGGTAAACTTTCAAATATTCTAATAAAGAGCTGTCGTTGACAATAATTTTTCAATTCCAACACTTGAAGTGATGGCATATCAAATAATTCCTGAGGAATAATATTGTGGGGTATATTAGTGTCAAATATTTTCAAATGAAAAGGTTTTTGACTTTATTATCCCAAAGATCTTTTCTTTTCCACATATTGTTGGCATAAATGACTATTTTATAACTTTTTAATTTTTGAAATAATCCACTAATCCATTGGCAAAATGATGCGTTTATTGCGTGGATTTTGAGTTCAATGCGTTAAAAATTCTCAAACTTTTTGAATAAAGGCTCGAATTCCTGCTTTAATTCATTTATTTTTTGATTAGAATTATAAGAAATGATAACCCAATCGCTTGTTATTCCCAAATGATCCCAAACTATTTCTTGAATTGAATCATTTAATTTTGAGAACTTTTCGACATTTAAACAAGTGATCAACACATTCACTGAAATGGTTTGACACAAAACTAAATCCCATTTTCTCTTTCAAACTTAAATACGAAAGAATTAGAGTCAAGTCGTATTGATTGACTTAAATGTTGTATTATCGGTACTTTCTGTCATTTTTAAGGGAAAACTCTCAACAATTAATTAAATTATGTTTAGCTTTGAAAAGTTGCGAATTAATTATTAACTTAATACAAATTGTTTTTGTTTTCTCAAAATATTCTAGAAATTAATTTAATTTTTGAAAACTTTAAATATTTGAATCTGTATTATTTTAATTGTTTAAGGGCTCGTTCACATAGTACGTACGAAGCAAGGGGGAGGGGAGGGGGTTGGTAAAATCGTACTAAAGCGTACGCATTGGGGGGAGGGGGTACAAGAAAAATGTACGTACATTATTTATGCAAGAAATTTAAAAAAAACACGTTTTCTTTGGCAAATATTTAAAGGTCAAACAATTAAAGGGTAAGTGTGTTTTTAAAATTTTATTTAATTTGAATTTGGTCACAAATTGGTTCCATCCGTATATGCTGCTCGCGATATCGGCAAAGATTAGTTCGGCTATTCGGTAATTATTAATAAAATCAGTTCACTTCAATTTCTTCTATAATTTACGCAGAGGGGGGGGGGTTGAACGAATTTGTACGTACGACTTAGGGGGGTATACGAAAGCGTACAGAGGCGTACAGAGAGGGGGGTAGGGGTATGAAAATGGTCCAAAAGCTCGTACGTACTATGTGAACGAGCCCTAAGAGTTAACTTTCATAGTATTACTAATTATCAGAAAAGTTTAAAAATCTATGTTTTTGTCTTGAAATAGACTAAAGTGATGATTACAATCACTAAAACCAAACAAATAAATTAATTGTGAATAAAATTAAAAGATATACTTCTAATAAACACAATTAAATCTAAATAATAATTTTTAAATGCAATGCACAGAGTATTTGATAAAGAAAACAATTTTCAACTCTACAATATTTAACAATTAATAACAAATGAAGTATTTCTAAAAATCTTTAATTCTGACTCAGATTTTGAGTAATTTGATAAAAAGCAGAAGTGAACCAACACTGCAATTAAATCTATTGACCAGATAATTATCAGACAAACTATAGAACAGTGCTATTAAAAGCTCAGAACCATTGAAACGAGACTAACAAAAATACTCTTGGAATACATAAAAAATTTATTGATTTTTATCTCAATGACAGATATTATCTCAATTTATATGCCATTTGTTATTTTTACTGTGTTTAGCAATAAGATTGATAACACACCGATTGCACAATAATTATGTTTTATGTCTTATTTAATTTAAATGAAAGTTTCATTCCATTTATTAATTAGTTTTTCAGAATAAACTCACGTTTTGATTGATTTACCTTTTTTAAAATTTATTAATTTACAAAATAAAATATAATTTAATAAATGCTTATATATGTTACTTTGAGTGTGAGATCATTTTCATTTAAAGTATTGGTTATAAAGGTTGTGAAATCACTGAAAAAACACTTCACAGCAATACTAATATGAAATAAATGTTGCCATAAGTGTCGCCTTAACTTAAATGTCAAACTAATAGACATTTCTTAAGTTTAGTAATAATTATTCCAAACAAATAGAGGAAATAGAGACCTAAAGCTAAGTAACAAAGAAATTAAATAACATATTTACTGACTCAACGTATATAATATTTATTATTTTCGTGAAATCACATCATTGAATAATTTATTATTTTGAAGCATTTGTACAATAAATTGACGTCAAACTAGCTCTAAAAGGAATTTATGAAAAAGTATTGGTTAAAAGTAATCATATTTTGATAGATTTATGATTTTATGTCAGAACAAAACTATCTCTATTTTACGGATTACTAAACTTAAAGTTCATAAGTAATTAATTTATACTAAATTTATTAATAAAGAAAAATTATCAAATTTTAATTGAAAATATATTAACAAATAAAAAAGTTTAAAAATTGCTACCAATTAAATATAATATTAGATTATTAGAAAATTATTTGATAACTGAGAGTTGAATTATAGGAATTATAATTTAATAGTGAATATGAAACTAGATTTAGGAGAACATAATGTATGACTATTGACATACAGTACAATAGAACAGCGCAGAAGGTTAACATTTTGTTGTAATTTTAAATTTTATAAATAATTTATTCAATTAAATAAATTTAATGTTGTGGAGAAAATTTATTAAATTTAATACTAACTAAACCTCATCTTTTTTATTTGTAAAATATCAGAATAAATAGAATAAAAGAACCGATAAATAGTATTTTTGAGTTAGAAATTGAGAATTTATTTGATTTAAGTTTAAAACTAACTTAAATTTAAGTTAAAGTATTGACAAAATTAGAGTTGGTATGGGTTTAGAAGTAGAGTTTAGCTTTAAGTTTTGAGAGTTTATGTTTAAGTCAAAATTAAAATGAATCAATCAATTTGTTATAAATGACAGAATGATTAAATTTTAAAAGAATATACTTTGTTATGATTTGTAGTAATTTAAAATATTAGTCACTTTAGAAAAAAATATTTATGTATGAAACATGTTTGATTAAACTAAAACTATGTCCCACTGGAGATGATAGAGGATGGAGAGGATACTTAGTAAAGGAAGGGAAAAAAGCTAAATTAGGAACGCTTTGGTCAATCACTTTGACCACTAACCCAAGCTGTTATGTAAATTACTCTTTAAAAACCGATTACTTTAATAATGACTGCATACCAGTCAATATTCAAATAACAAATCGTTAGTCACTCGTAATGTAAAACATTAGTTTTGATAAGAAATAGATATCAAAGTATTTAATTTTTTATCTTGTTTACTAAGAAATGAATTGAACCACTGTTATGAAAAGCACTGCACTTCAAGTCTGCTTTAAGTAAAATAGGCTAAAAATAATTTTGACAATTATATAATAAATGAGATAATTAGCAATATTGATAGCCTCAATTGCATTCAAATATGACCAGTCTTAAGCGCAGAAAATAACTAAAGTAATAATAAAATTAAGTTATAATCATTTAGGGTTAATCATAGACTGATTATATCTGTATTTTAAATTAATACATTTTCTTAAAGTCTAATCACATTTCTTTCCTATCAAATAAACGACTCTAAAAATTATGTTTTAAAACTCAAACATTAGCCCAATTGTTAAAGAGTTTTTCATTAGTGCAAAGAAAATCGTTAAAAGAAAAGAACAAAAGTTGTTTTGTTGAGAAGTAAAACATAACTTATACTCTCAACACCGCTCGAGATGAGCTTTGATGTGGAATTTATGCATTAAGTATATATGTGAGACTCCATTATTTGGACAACACTTGCATTAAGAACTCATTCATCCGTATTAAACAATAGATAAGTAAGAAACGAAGAGAATACGAAACACATCTCTTGCCTTAAAATACTATAAAATAACAATCAAAAGAATATTGAAAACCGTAGTCTCAATTCTAGCCTTGAATTCTTAATCAGTTTCTATTTTATCGGACTTAACTTGGATTTAAGGAATAAAAAATATTACGATTAAGCAACAAAAAAATATTTCAAAACTGCCTCAATTTTATTTTCAGGGATAAAACTGAATTCAAAATTTAAATTATTTATCAAATAAGTAGAAAATTGTAAAAATAACTTTTTTCGTTAATAATTTACAAAGAAATACTTTGAAAAGTTTTTATGGACAAAAAAGAACACACAAAAAGTATAGAGTGAATTATGTTGAGTAACTCAAGTAGGACTCAAGTAAAACACAAATATTATCAACATTTTTAGGCTTAACATTCAAAATGATGTCAAAACTACCCAAAAAGGAAATGAGATAAAAAATCATGATTTATAGGACTCGAGGGCATGAAACATGTTTTACTTTCACTAACTCCGAGTCAATACAATATTACTTTGAGTCTTATAATAAATATTAAAGATTTGCTAATCTTATGATTGAATAAGAAATTTAAATATTTAATAACAATAGTAACCATCTCAGAGCTCATGTTTAATTCAAGAAATAGATTCATTAAAAAATTGTGTTCAAATATTTAATAAAATAAAAATCTTAAGATAGAAACTCAATGATAAGGGAAGTGTCAAAATGAATGGAAAATTGATGGCATCGTATATTTTGGTTAAAAGAGTGCAATTTTTTACTGAATGTCTAATAGTATTGATTAATTTAGTTTTCGTTGGCAGAATTGGCTTCTCCACTACTTTTTATGATAATAATAGAGACCACATATTGATTTTTAAACATAAAGCGTATACAATGATAAATTTGAAGAGTGCTGTTGAGAGCATTTGTCACCAAAGTAAATTATATTTGTAATATAGTAATATTTCTCAAATGTTTGTCAATACTTTTATATCAAATAATAAATAATGTTATCATTTCTTATAAACTATTCTCCAGATTCAAGTGATTATTATAAATATTATTAAAAAATAGAAGGAAAACCAATTAATAATGTAAAAGATTACTGAGATGTTGAAAATATGGCATTTGTTTAAGTGTTTACTTACTTAATAAGCAATGAGATCTACAAATAATTATGAATATATATTAATGTGTAAGCCTTTGAGATATAAAATATAATTTATAATAATTATCTTATGTCTCAAAGGCTTACACATTAATATATATTCATAATTATTTAAAATGTAATATAAAAATATAAGTATTTAAATATTAACTAAATTCTAAAGCATTCTTTTTAAATTTGATGTAGAAGCTCTTCATTAGAAAAGAAAATGCTAAATATTTTAGTTATTTTAGTCTTAATTTCCTATCTATTTAAGTGAGAACAAAATGTGAGTGAAGGCTTATTACCTCTAAGTCTTAGACTGCGTCATAATAACAACTCAACATAGATATTATCAAAGCGTTAAACTATAAAATACTTTAAACAATAAATTTTGTCACAACTTCTTAAAGTCATTTATTTGAAAGTCTTTTTAGAGAATGTTTTGAAAAAATAACTTAAAGGTTTTGAAACAATATATGCCATATATTATGAATTATTACTAAAATAATATCTTTATGAAATATTAAAAAATAAGATATCAATGTAATAAAAAATGCAAATGTTATGAAACTTTAGCCTATCTTTACACAAATTTAATATTTTATTCAATTCTCATATAATATTTGATAAACAAAAGCTATAAAATGGTTGACTAATTTATTTAGTTTCAAATCATCGTAATATATAAGAGACATAAAGGTTTCTAACTTATGCCATTACATAATATTAAGGCTTAGAATCTTAACATAAAGCAAACAAATATTCAAATAGTAATTAAGATAAACATTAGATTTTATTACCGGTAGTCTAAAAATTTAGATTAAATTAAAATTATAATTATAATACCGATGATTATACACAACTTATTATATTAAGTATCAAATTAAATATTTACTTATTAAAATATTATACAAACTTCTATATGATTAACTTAGAACAAAAATCACTTTTCAGGTGAGTCCTATTTTATTTGAAAATAAGCTAATTTTCTCTCAGATCCAAAATAATAGATCGTCTCTCATATACAGGTACTAATGTTTGAAAAAACCATTAACTCTCAAACAATATTCAGCAAAATTACATAAAATTATAAAAATTACAATAGCTTTGTGATGAAAGCAATTGTTTTAAACACAATATAAAATTATGACAAGAATGCATAACTTGAATGGTTTGAGTTAATTATGGCGCACAGCGAACAAAATTAATCTTTAAATACTATGACTTTTTTATAATTAGTTACTTAAATAAACTAAAATATTGATAATATACAGGCATAACAGTAGTAAACCATGAAAATATGCAAAAAAAAGCTTGGGATATCAAAAATGATTCTAATTATTATACAGTATATTGATTTAAAAATCTATTTTAGAGATTAATTTCTTCCTTTTAATATATTTAGCGATAGACTGCTCAATTGATTTACTGGTGGGCTGTCCTGTGCTATAGACCTGTCTGATAAAAGCTATAATTTTTAACATAAAACCACTGAAATTATTTTTAACCCTAATATTATTTAGATTGAGGTGTATTCAGGAGAAGCCATAAAATTACAATAATTGACATAAAAGCAAATTTGAGAGGAGAAAAAGCAATTTAAAATATATTAAATATCTTCACATAATTTATTGATAAATTGTGGCGATTCTTCTTATTCAATATGAAACTAATGCATATCATATCCTTATAATAGAAAAGGAGAGATAGTTTGTCAATAACGAAAAAATTAGTTCCTAAATGTAATGGTCTCATAAAACTCTACCAATAAAAGCATAACATCCTATATTTGTAGAAAAAAAACTAATTTTGTTCAAACTTTAATGCAATACTAAATATTTATTGTTATTGTTCCTTCCGATAATATATAATTGCCATTGTTTCATAGACAATTACAATAAGTCTTAGTTTAATGAATGAATAAATAAATAAATAAAATGCTTTTCAGCATTTTAAACATCAATAGTTAAGCATCAATTGGAAATAGAACGCAAGACCTTTAACATTATCTACAAATTAAATAATAGTGTTTTGCTCAAAAAATCGACTCAAACCACAAGAAAGTAGTTCTGCAGAAAAATGCATAAAAATCAAGAGATAAGCAATAAACAGGAAAACATAATATATAAGCCTTTAATTTGATTTCAAAAGTAATGGATAATAATAAAAACAAAACAAACTGCAAACCAAGTAGTTTATGGCTAACAATCATAAAAGCGAATGAATAGTTGAGAACATAGAACAAAAGATCATAAATAACTACGTTGTAAGTATTTGCAAGACATACTATTTTTATAATTTCTATCATTTTTACAGTAATTTTATTCAAATATATTCAAAATGACAAGAAATTCACTTAAATGTGACAAACAAATTGAGGTTAAGTTTTGAACCGTTGTGCAAAAGCCTTAATACTGATTAAATAAAAATATAAAATATATAAAACTAATTAAACCAGAAATTGTAAGGCTTGCAAAAGTGTTACAGTAGTAGTACTTATAGATAAATTAGAAACACATCTATTTCTATATTAATAGATATCAATAGAAATTAATGATAACTCGTAAACAAGTAATCAAAAGCCATAAATACCATTAGTTATATCATAAAAGTTTTCGCCACAATTATATTCATCATTATTATCAACAAAGTTATCGTCACACGAATTATCATTTGAATGATGTCGACAACGATGACTACAATTACTACCACTACTACCGGCCATGGAATGGTCGTAATAGTCATGGCTTTGCACTGAATTGAGTGGTGGTCTTTGATGGAACTCAAAATTTGAATCATAATAAGTAACTGGTGGTGACAGAGACTGACGACAATCGTCAAAATGATATATTGTATTATCAACTGGTTCTGTATTTGCTCTCTTAATATTAGGTCTCATCGAACCAATTGACGAGACATAAGCTGCTGTCCATTTTGCAGCCGAACGAAAATATTTTGTCGCCCGATCTTGAAAGCGATCCATTTCAGTCTCTCCTTATTCGAGAGGTTATGCCATTATTTTAGTCAACAAATCAATTCTTTCATTTCTTACAACAGCGCTTTCAATATATTTTCTAATAATTGAATTTAACTGCTTTTACATTAAAGCTATTGAATTGATTGACCAATAAATAAAAGCTAATAAATATATATTTTAAAAATACTTACATCACAAGTGCATTGATTAACAAAAACTAATTAAAGCAAAGACTAAATCAAATACATTTGAAGTTTGCATTTGAAAATCACTCTCTATTCAAATAAATTGCAAAATGCATTGATATCACAATTATTTTCATATTCAATATTATGTTATTTACATAAGAACAATAAACATAGTATTAATCTAATTATGGAATAAATATCTGCAGTACTGTAATAGCATTTGGTGCTTAAGTGTTTCAAAGCAGTAAATGACAAAATGAGTCTAAAGAGTGCTCGACCTATAAGTAAATGAGACTGAATTGAGAGTAAAAACGATCAGAGAGTCAGAGAGATAGAGAAGGGGAGAGAGAGGGAGACGAGAGAGAGATGTATGCAGTGCTGCACAACCGCAATAGAAAATTTGTCTTAAATGCAGGTCAGGATTTAGGAAATTGATCACAAGCAAGAAAATTATTATTACGATGTGATTGTGTTCTGCGAATTAAACAATTCATTTATTTTTTTATGTTTTGTATTACAACATAAGCTATAAATAAAACAGAAATTGACTTTTCTTTCAGACAAATATATGTATTTGTCGATTATGAAACACACTTCTGTTTCTCTGTATTCACTTTTGTTTGTTTCTCAACTATAGGCTCATTATTTGATGTTTGCTATACTTTAATACAAATCTAGAAATGAATCTATTTTCCAATTAATGAGTTGAGACATTGTCTCTAAATATCCGCATATTTAAGGAAATGGAAGTGAAAATTGGTTTAGTTTTGTAGAAATAGAAAGGTTTGGTTGACTGTGAAAGTTGTTATACAAACGATACACAAGAGATAGACTATGATTGAGGGCGAATTCTGTTGAGAGCAAACATTTATATATTGAAGAATAAAAAATTAAATATTGAAAAAATAACTAATTAATTAATCTTTTGTTACAACAGTAACTGATATGAACTAATGATAAAAGCGTTTTCAGATCATTAATCAAATCGATTCATTTTCATAGAAGTTAATAATGTTTAAAAATATATTATATAATAGATTATGTCTATTAATGTAACTGAAGGTTTGATCAGATATTTCAATAGACTGTGTAATAAAAAACTAATCTATTGTACGGCCAAATAAAGGCAAATAATTAGCTTTTACTCCCATAAAAAGAGTTCATTCAAAATCCATAAATAAGTTAAGTGTTCTTCTGCATCGAATTTCAATATCAAATTATTGCAAAAGAGACTTATTTTACAGAAATAAAACAGGAAATCAAGATAAAAAAAATAGCAATTGTTGCTCTTTTAATGATAGACTTATTGTCCAAAAGTCCATTTTGAGACCGCTAAACATGAGTTGCTTGTCTTTAACAGGAAATGCGTCAATACATTCAAGTCTATTATCATATAAGTCTAATAATAAGTCTAATAAAGATCAATGAAAATTATTTAAAGAATTAGTGCTCATAAATAACAGCACTAAATATTTAGAGCATTTTCTAATTTACTTTTAAATTATAGATTGTTTAAAGTGTTTGGCATTCAAGTGCCGATCAATTTATGCCAAAAAAATCTATAAATATGAAAAACTATTTGGTTCGCAAACAATTAATTAGAAAAAAGAGCTTTTATTTTGTTTATGCCTCATATCTTTGCAGAACTGACAATAAGTCCAAAGTAATATCAGTTTAAAAAAATTTAAACATAAACTCGAAACACAAATTGTTTGAATTTTATTACAACTTTTGGTAATAAAACAGTTCAATTATTTGCAAAACAATGCATTTTTAATTTGAGTGCTGAAAAATGTATTTTTGAAACTAATTATATTAAGAGATCTGAAGTAATCGGACGTAAAGTTGAGCCAAATTAATAGAGCGATCAATACTTTAGATTTTTGACATTTTAATCACTAAAATAATTCAAATTTAAGTATTTTTTCTTTTGTTAAACATTTTTAGTTTGCTTTCAAAAATCAAAACAATTATAAGTTTTATGAAATGCAAAAAAAAACACTTAATATTGTTTCAAAATATACAATAAAAGCAACAGATTTAAACCCAAAAATATCAAATAAATTAATAGTTATTTAAAGATTAATAACAAAAAATAGCGAAATATTTGGCACTCAATAAGACCACAAATTTTTGTTGAGTTAAACATATAAACTACAAAAATAGCACACATTTTAATGATAATACGCATAAAACAGCTGATCCTTACCTTCTTTTGTCCCCAACAGTATTGGTATTGTTCTTATAATCATCACTATTAGAATTATTCGTATTATTGGTTACATTGGTATTAATATTCTTCTTATGTTTTCCTTTTGGAGCCTTTGATCGTTTCTTTTTCGCCTGAATTGCAAACACTGCTCAACACAAATATTAAATAGAATTAAATACAGAAAATAAACAATTTTAAAATAACTATTTATACTAAAGTGAAAACTAATTTTCAAAAAATAATAAACAAATTGATTGCAAACCTTTGCGATTCTCGACTCGATTCATAACAAAAAAAGTAATTTTCTTTTCGGTTATATTTAGATAATAACAATATTATTGCATAACTTTATTTGGTTTAAAACGAAAACTATTCTTATTTTATTAATTAGTTTTCATTAACACATATTTTTTAATTAATTAAAGTTTTGGCTTTTTTCTTAATAAAGAATTATTATTATTATTACTTCTCTCAGACACTCATTGATCGCCACATTGTGAGAGAGAGATCACTATAACAGCTGTTTTCAGCGAAACCTACGAATTACGGCTCGTTTTATATTAAGTCTATTTCTGTTGTGACTTACGGTTTTTATTCAAAGCATTTTCTTTTCTCTGCTCTTATTTTTACAAACTATTAGTAGACGTTGTTTTTGGTTAAAAAATTTTGTTTTTATTCAAAACAATTCAAATATTAAGACCAAAACTGAAACACTATATAATAACTGTATAATAATATTTAGTATCAATAATTCGACACTTTTCTTGATTTTGGTGCGAATCTAATGCCTTTCAAAAGTGCTTACATTTGACGCATTGTTTTTGTCGGATTTTATGCCTATATTTAGTGCTATTCTGTGTTTATTTGTAAAATACTTTTCAACATCTTTTTGAGACTCTAAACATTTTCGGTTAACTATAAATATAAGTCAATAAAAGGACTACATTTTCGGTTTCTAAAAAACTTGTTTTAATAACCGAATGTTTAAAAGTAGTTTTCATTTAATTTTTAAAATTGAATTTCAAAAAATAATTCGCAAATTATATTAAATAAATTCTGGTTATTATTATTATTATTAGTTTTTGTAATTATTAACGTAAAAAACGAATAATTAATTTTGCGGTTAAACTATAATTAAATATTTATGAACTCAAATAATTTCCGACATTGAATTGCATAACATTTCGAGCACTAGTTAACAAACTAAAAGCTAGAGTT
>JAQGAM010000575.1:0-12104 GCA_034697665.1 Nanhermannia comitalis
CATTACAGTTAAGTATAGCTTATACGAGAAAAAAGTCTGTAATAGTACATTATATTTTTAATCTATTAACTAAAATCAGAAAAATCTGCTGTAATTTTAAAAATATATGTCGTTGTTAAGTCAAATTAACATTTTTTCGTCAAAACAAATAAAATTTATATTAAAAAAGTATAATTAAAGGAATATTTATACGGGTCTATTTTTAGTGCATATTTAGCGATATTTAGTTGAGCATGCATATTTCTGAAAAATGAATGCATAGAAAACCGAGCCTTAGTAATAAGTTATTTTTTTTATATTCCATAAAAATCTTTTAAGAGTCAATTGTTCTTAATTGAGTTTTAAAATGAAAAATAATTTATCTTTGATTTTGCTAACAAAGGCTGGTCTATGGTATGGGACTGCACAGATGTCGGCCCATCCAATTGGGACATTTCGATGATTCGATTTTTGATTTCGACCATAAAATGCTATTTTCCAATAAGTCTATCTTATGTACTAATATATGGTTTGCCAAAAATTATGAAACCATTTGTTTCGATTGGTTTAAGACTAATACCTGAAGAGGCGAGAAATAAAATCAAATTCGCTTCAAAGGGTGAACTAATTCTTTATGTGAGTGAAGAAAATATTCCTGACTTTATGGGCGGAAAGTGTGAACTCAATTATCGTGAAGTACCGGTTGGTGCGAGAGATGGAAAGGACATTGGAATTGAACGCGGATATAGTGAGGAAGAGATTGAAACTGTTCGGAAGTATTATGAAAAGTATATAAATGAAAAGTGAATTGTGTTAATGTCTCTCATTAAAGTATAAATTATTAAAAATTTTCAATTGTTCTGAAAAACCTTTTAATTTTTAAAATTTAGATTTAGTTTTATTTATGAGCTAAAAATGACATAAAGTAATAAAAAGAATATAACGCATAAACAATTGTTAAAATTGTGTTTCTTAGTCACTACTTTAAGAAATCGATAACACATGCATTTATTCTATCGTATAATTTATTAAAATATATCTATAATACCAAAGTCTGTTCAATTATTGAATTCTACGCATATTAAAGTATGATCACACTGTCTTCATTAATTAAGTTTAATTAATGAAATAGGACTTCATTAAAGAACTAATGTGAACGCTTCAATGAAGTTAACTGTAAAAACTGACATAAACCTGTGTTAAACCTTAACTAGTTTTAATATGAATTATAAAAATATATTGACAAAAATCTAATGAAGTTCATTAATAAAATATAATGTGAACGCATCGTTCATTTTTACTTCATTGATATTTAATTAACTAAGCTTCGTTAACGAAATATATGAACATAAAGCTTAAGGCTCGAGATTGGAACTTATTGAAACTGAGAATATATTTTAAGGACAGATCTCATATAGTGTTTTCAGAGTGTTTTAAGGCTCGAGAATTACCCCCCGCCCCTACATTTTCAAGAAATCCTAAAATGAAGCCCTCCCGAAGTGTGCGAATTTGTACAGGTATTATTCGTATGATTGAGTGTAAAAGTGAGATCAGAAACGAAAGTGAGTTTACTTTTTAGGTTTTGAATTTGAATGTCATTCAGTTTGCGTTAATCTATATTTAAGTTTAACTTTAATCACACGATATGTAAAACTTTTATTTGACTTGACTCAGTGTCAGGACTTAATAATGAGAAAACCTCATCATTTTGACTGTTCATATAAAAGTTGTCATATCAAGTTTTTTTTATCCCGGATGATCCAGTGATGTGTATGGATAAAATGTAAGGAACGAGACATTAATAAATTTTGACTTTAAATTAATCGTTTAGTCGTTGAAAATTTAGTTTTATTCAAACTCGTATGAGACCTGACATTAAGACATAGAATTATTAGTGAGTCATTAATAAGGTCATTATGTATAGAAGAAATGATTCAAAAACTAAGTATTGAGTAGTGATCTCAATAAGCGCGCTCTGAGCTGCGCCTGAAGCTCAATTTCAAGTATGCCTGAGCTTTGAAACGCGAGCTTCAAGCGCAGTAAATGAATGGGAAGCGCAGGTTTTCGGGTCAATGTTGATCACTAAATATTAACACCAATTCAAAGTTTGATGTGTTTTATTTCTCTCTTTAAATTTTTAATCAAAAATAACGTAAATTTTCAATAAATCATTACTCTAATATATATTTTATGCATATTTGATTATATTTTAATATTATTAAATAAGCAGCTCGTAAGCGCAGCGCATAAGCTCGCGCTGGAAGCGCAGCGCATAAGCTCGCGCTGGAAGCGCAGGTTTTCGGGCTGATTGAGATCACTGGTTTTGAGTCAATATTAGAAGTATTTTCTAAATTATTTCTCAAACCCTTATGAATCCGCATCTTTTCCTGAATTTTGCATATATATAACAAAGTAGCTTTTTGGGAGTGATTGTACAGAGCTTGTTTAACGGTGTTTAACATTGAGATAAACATATGAACCATAGGTCTAACTGATTCCTGACATTCGGTATCGGGACATATGATCGCCACAATTTGATCGCCAATAAAAAAAATTAAGGTAGATAGCACAAAAATTAAATTAAGGTATAGTTAGTTTAGGTTAGTTTAGCTTAGGTTAGGTTATGTTTGGTTATTTATTTTTGATAATATTTTCTTATTGGCGATCAAATGACCGTAAACCCTGACATTCTGGCTGGTATTTTGTAAAATTGGACTCAAGTCCCCCACTAGTCAGTCAGTTCTGGCGAGTTTTGGGTTTTAAAAAGTAACTCAAAATATTAGTTTTAACAAAACCAAAAGTGTGCAACTTTTAGAAGAAAATAATAGACTCACGAGTTTGTTTGTTTTTTGTGCACTAATGATATACACACTAAATGTAGTTATTATAGCTTTCATTTCAACAATTTTTATAATAAAAATTATTTTTAACAGTTGTAATTAACTTTTTATGATAACAGATTAAATGAAGTGTAAACTAAATTTTAAATTTAAACTCTTTTATGTTTTCTCTTTCTCGTTATAAAAGACAGGTGTGAGAGATGTGAGCACTAAAATTAGGTTAATTACCAGTTTGTCTATGTTTTCTCAAATGTATGTATTTATTTATTTAATTGATTGACAAGTTTTAAATGTTTAATTGAAAAGAAAAAAGTATTTATTTTTAAATAAATGATTTATTAATTGTATAATTTACATCATTTTTGTAATAATATTGATACAATTTATTATTTAGTCTATCATTTTTTGAACTTTCTATAGAGTTTTTTTAAGACACTGGTAGTAAATTTTAGAAATACTTTTTTAAGGAACAAATTATTTGTTAAGCTAATAAGTTTTGATACATTTTCCTGTTTCTTTAGTTTTTTGCCATGTTCATTTATATAAACGTAAATTAACCTAGGTAACATATATTAACCTAAGTAACAAACTTAACTTATTTTAGGAGAAGTCGAACTCAATCAATTAGTTTGTTGTCTATTAAAATTACCTGAACTTTTAAAAAATTGAATATACAATAATTTAATCAAAGTTTTAATTACAATTACATGAATTATAGTAAGTTATAGTTTCTAAATATTTTTGTTTAATGATCTAAACCAAATTCTATGACTAAATTGTGATTTAATCGGGTTTATTGCTGAAGTTTCAACCGATATAACATTTTATGGCTTTTTAATCAGAAATATATGAACGAAAAGGAACTACAATACACCAAATGTTAAGGTAAACATAAAATGATTTTATTTTTTAATTTGAATAATACATTGAATTGCATTATTTATTAATAAGGTTGTAAAACCATTTTAAAACTTAATTTGAGCCATCAATCGGGCAATCTTCGGGCAGAACACATGTCCTATCAATATTTCTTCTATAATAGCCATCATCACAATCACAATCTCCTGGATAACAAACCAAAAGGCAGGGTTCAAATTGATTTCTGGTTTCGCATTTTGGTGGACACGGCGATGTGCAATCGTAATACGTCTCGTTTGCAGGACAGGGATCTTGTGTTTAAGTTTATTAATTTAAATATTTAATTATTCAAATATAAAGGTTTACTTACGGCTCAACACTTGGGCTCCAACGATGCAAATAATACTTAAAACTAGACTCAAACTAATTAAAGCTTTCATTTTTGAATACCTTTTTAGCTGAAAGTTTTATTGGTATGAAACGTAACCAAAATAATTAGAATATATTAACATTAATTTTTTGGCCTTTTTATACTTTCTGTTTCTCATTTCTCTTTTGTTCACATGTGTGCGAAGTGAAAATTAGGTTAATTTCGACGAAAGCTTTAGAAATGATTTACTAACTGATAGACAGTTTCAAAATATGTTTATTTAAATATATCATGTAAATGAGTGCCTATACTTTTCATAAACTAAATTCTAATAAATTATATAATAGTAAATAGTTCCTAAATTGACCAGAGGTCTAAAATAAAAGCTATATTAGGATAGAACAAGCCCTTTTTAAATTTTGGGTCCAATGCACTGTAAATAAATACATTTCTACAAGAAAATGCCATACTGTCATCGAAAGATGTTAAAAACGTGTTGGATGTGATAAAATTACTTCATTCACGATAAGAACCTTTTATAGTGGATATAACCACTCAGATGTTATCAGATATTTTAAAAAATGCAATTAGATAATTATAATGGTAGTTACATATTAACGACATTAGAAAAGGATTAGAAGAACTTATTTTTTATAATACTGTACCAGTACATTAAACGACTTAAAACACATTTTTTAAAAAGAAATAAAAACTAAATTATTGTCAAAAACTTTTGGCTCAATTTTGATTTAGTGGTTGAATGTATTCTAAAGACAAAACGTTTTTGGATAGAATTGCTCTGATTGTGTTTTAATATTCCAAATAAATAGTTTGAAGTTAATCTAATCTATAATTTACAATATAAAAAAGTTTGACACTTTGACAAATATGAATCAACAAAATTTATATTCAATTTGTTTTAATTGAATGTGATATATTTTAGCATATAATTTTTTTAATAAAAAGAGGTGGATCTTAATTCTTCAACATCTAATGCGCTTTTAGGTTAGACTGTCTATTAATATAATTTACTATTATATCTAAATTTCAATAATTGATATTAATATCCGTATCTTTCATATTGCAATAAATAATACTTTTTCTAATATTATACAATCAGTGTTGACAACAATTAACTGTCATTGTGTATATTGACATTTTATAGCATAGCATAGCATTGAATTATAGCATATCTTTTATTACTCGATTGTATTAATAAACAAATGGAAAATTTAAATCTTATTTGAATATTGAATGTAATCTTGAATCAGAATTAATAACCTTAAGCATACAATACCTATACCTAAGATCTAAATGTCAATTATTTATAAGCTTGGGTTTAAATAAAAATATTTTCAATACTCAGACAATTTAGTGATAAACAAATAAGATTTAAGGTTCAAGTCTTATTATTGTCAATTAAAAGACTAATTTATCTACTCTTAAGATTATACACGTGTAAAATTTTAAAAATTTGTATATGTCCGAAAGTGACAAAAATGTTACTGTTACGCTTTCTTCAGCCAACTCCCTAATGAGAGGAGATCTCACTGATGCCCATGTTAAACCAGTGAGACTTTTACAGGGATCTAATTAAGCATATTTTGATTTCGCTGTAAAATCTAACTGCAGTAAAATGTAATAACAATTTTTTCATTTAACTGTTTATTCTGGAGGCACCAGTTTTTACCGAGAATTCGAGAACTGTGTGCAATCAAATAAATTCTGAATTCTGGATTCTCCAGCCCATGCCTGCTTCACCTTAAGCATAACAACTTTCTAGTCTCCAACACTGGGTCACAATCATAGAGCTCAGTATTAATCAAACATAGTAAATACAAAATGGTATTGTATGCATAGTTCATCATTTGTCATAAACCTTATCAAACACGGACTATTCCAAAAGGAAAACAGCCCTTAATAATAAAAGTCAAGGTAAAACTAAAAACTGCATAACTCTAAATAATGTTCAGATCTTTCTTATTCCAGAACCTTGAATAAGAATTATAATTCCATTAATAAACCGTTAGAGCACAATAATATGATTCAATTTGAATACTAATAATACTTTCTATTAAAATTACGATTTCATATATTATAATGAAGTTAAGAATCACAGAAATATTTTTAGCACTTTCTGTTTGGTCACTGAGTTATAGTTTTGAAGCATTTATTTATCTTAAAGTCTAACAGACTTTACTAAATAATCTCTTTATGAATAACACTTGACTTCAACCGAATGAGCTCTTAACTCAATAGTTATCTTTTACTACAAAAGAGTTGTTTTTATGAAAATGATTATAAAAAACTTTTGCACTCTCTTTGAACTAATTATAGTTGAATGAAATGATTTCCTCATAAAATCTTAATTAAAAATTTCTTCGAACAAAATGAAGTTATGAAAAAGTAAATTTAGAGGAATCGACATTAGACTAAAGTAAGTTTAATAGGTTTAATAATTTTTTGAGTGAAATTCCCTTAAAATAAAGTTGATTATTACCCATAAAATTTTTATGCTATTTCACATCTGAAATAAGCTAAATTTCTATCAAAAAATACTGTAATAACATATTTCATTTATGAGTAATTTATTGTTTATATCCTTAATACGACAATAAATCTAAAATTTCTTTTAAGACAGAGTGGAGATTATTGTTTAATTATAGCTATTATTAATTTTATTACAAATAACTCACGATAAAAATAATTCTTATTAAATTTTCTGATCCTTAAGCATATTAAGTTCATTTAAATATTATTACAGCGGATGCCCTTTAAACCAATTTCTTATGAAAAAGCATAAAATAATATTTTTAAACTTACGAATCATATCAAATTGTTTTTTTACTATTTATTCAGTAAGAAAAATATTTTATCAAATTATTTATGAATCTAAAGATTAGATTTTTTTCAATAAAGTTTAATTGTTTTTATGCTCCAGTTATAAATAATTTCTATTAAAATTAAATTAAATGTATTTTTGTCTTGTTTAGTGACATAATTTTTTAACACCTAGTTATAACTTTAGCGAAGTCAATCATTATTTTAAAAACAAAATTTATATTAAAAATTTTTTTTTGACATAACTCATACATAAAGTTTATTGCATGCGATTTCAATAATTGAAGTTTATATAATTATTTACTTTGATTACATTAATTATTATTATTAAAATGTCTTTTGATAATAGAGGTATAATACAGAGAAAGAGCAATAAAATTTTACATTACATCTGTAGCGCTCAATCACTTTTTTATGTGATCTTTTTGGACGATAGTGAAGATGAACACGTATTCATCATAATAGCAAAGACAGGCAACAACTTATACTGGTGTGAAAGTTAAAAAATGTTCTGAAATAACGCCAAACAGTCTAAACAATGGACAGAGACAATAATCTTGATAGCAATGGTAATCCGCCACAGATCTTATTTAATCCTTCGGGAAATCCTCAACTAAGAAAAATAGTGAATGCGGAGACCATAGGTCCGGCACCTCCTTCTCCGTCGATGAATATCCGTCGCGATGCTTATAATGTGACACAATTTAGTCAAACTTATCCGACAATTCCGACAACCAGTGCAGAGAAGAGAGAAAAATTCAAACCCGACTTATCTAAGAGAGCATGGATTCGTCGTTTTCGATCGCTATTTCCTATAACTCTTTGGTTACCTGAATATGATATTAAGCAAAACTTGTTCGCAGATATTATGGTCGGCATTACTATTGCAATATTTCAAGTGCCACAGAGTAAGCAATAGATTTAATATATTAACAAAATCATAGAAATACTAATAGAAAATCATTTTTACCTATTTTTGAAAGGTATGGGCTATTGTTTGATAGCACAGGTCCCGCCTGTCTATGGTCTCTATTCTTCATTCTTTCCGGCATTAATGTATACATTCTTAGGCACAGGAATGCATTCAGCTTTTGGTCCATTTGCTATTGTTTCAGGGGTTATGACAGGAGATATAGTGGTGCAAGTGATGAATGAATTTGGCAAAGACCCGGGTGCTTCAAAATCTGAATTGTTAATTGGGACTTTTTCTACTATAGCACCAGGTGATGATATTTTTCCAGGTCTTAAAAACATTGATATAGCAATAATGGTCGCCATTATAATTGGTGCTTATGTTTTGGTTTTTGGCATTTTTCAATTGGGTTTTATCAGTAATTTTATGTCTGAAGAGCTTATCAGTGGATTTACAACTTCTGCCTGTATCATAGTGTTTGTTTCACAACTTCGCCATCTTTTAGGCGCAAATTTGGGGCATTTTAGCGGATTTTTTAATTTGTATTACACTATAAAAGATGTGATTGAAAAAATAGATGAAGTCAATCTGCCCACTCTTGTCATATCTGGAATAGCTTTGGCTACACTTCTCTTTTTCAAATTGGTTATTAATCCGTTAACTAAAAAGATGGGAATCCAAACTCCATTTCCTATAGAGCTCTGTGTTGTGATTGGAGGGACTCTCGCTTCACATTATCTTAAACTAGAGGATGAACCTTATAGAGTGGAAATTGTAAAAGACATCGGAAACAAGTATAATAAGGATTTCAATAGAAATATATTTTTTAATGTTTATCTTTGTTTTAAAGATTTCCGGGACCAAAACTACCTGAATATAAACTTTTCACTTATATGTGGAGCAAATGTATACCAGTAGCTGTTGTTGGCTATACTATAACCTTATCTGTTGCTAAGATATATGGCCGAAAGCATGGATATAAAATTGATCCTAATCAAGAAATGATAGCAATGGGAGCCACAAATATTTTTGCGGGCTTTTTTCAATGTATACCCGCAGCGGCTTCACTGCCCAGAAGTGCCCTTCAAGAAACTGCTGGAGGAAAAACACAAGTTTGTTCTCAAGATCACTGTAAAATATCTAATACTCAATAAACGCTTATATTTGATGTTTTTTCTGAAAAGGTCGTCAGTATTGTTAACTGTTGCTGTATTGTGGTCGTCATCTTAGCTCTTGGAAGATATCTTGAAGAACTTCCAGTTGTAAGTAATAGTTTTAAGGCAGACATTTCCAAGGGAGGGGTCAGGACGGGGTTGACACCGATCAGGATTTTCAAAATTATGTTAAATGTAAAAAATTGTATCAGAAAACAGATGAGTTTTGCTTTGTTTTGACGATTTTCTGAATTTTCTGAGGCTAGCCCTCCTCTGGTGCTAACCCTCCTCTGGTGCTTTGGATTTTGGAAAAGTCTGGTTTTAAAGTGTTATTTAGTTTTTATTTAATTATTTAAAGTATAAATTGAAAAGTTAATTGAATTAGTATCTCATCTTCCGAATATATAGTGTGTTTTGGGTGCGTGTATATCAGTAGCACTTATTTCGCTTGTTTCGAAAATTGGTGAATTCTGGCGATTCTGGAAAGTTTCAAAATTAGATGGAGTGTGTATTATAACAATTATTTTATATTTACCAATTAAATAAAATTTTTAAAATATTGTTTATTAAAAATTCATTCATTTATAGCTCATTTGGATTATCACTTTTGTATGTGTTCTTGTACTCAGTGTTGATATTGGTATTTATATTGGAATTGTTTGTTCATTACTGTTGCTTATATACAAATCTCAAAGACCGAAGTCTTATTTATTGGGAACTATTGAAGAATCGGATATTTATGTGCCTATTAATAAATTTGGAGGTGTTGAAGAAGTCAAAGGAGTCAAGATTTTTCAATTTTGTGGTCCATTGAATTTTTCTAATAATGAATTCTTCAGTAATGAATTAGAAAATAAAACTGGTATTAATGTGGCGTAAGTTTAAGTTATTTTTGAGAATCAGATTTGAAATATGAATTTTGTTTTAATATTGTTGAGAAAAATTTCACTTAAATTAATGAAATTTAAAGAAATACTAAATTTAAATTTTTTAAAACAATTTTTTAAGTGGAATTAAGAAACTAATGAAGTCGAGTAAATATAAGAAAAGCATTGGAAAGCCAGGAGCTAAAAATCTAATGACGAAAGTCAATATGAGTAACGAAGACCTGCCAACACATTTGATAATCGATTGTTCGATGTTTTCTTATATCGACTTCAGTGGCATAACAACTCTTAAGAAAACAATAGAGTCATTTGAAGACATCAATATCAAGACATCGTTGGCCGGCGTTCAGGTACATTTGGCGAGCATGTTCGGCAAAGCGGACTTTTTTGAGGACGTCTCTAAAGATCACTTGTATATAACAGTTCACGACGCGGTCACTTATATACTCGACGAACGACAAGACATTAGCGATGGGTTTGACTTTAGCTCAAATAATGAACAAATTCCAAGTATAAGTCAATCTTATTCGTAGACTTCAAAGCAAACTTAAAAATAACTTTTATCCAGAAAAAGGAACTCAGCCTTTGAAAACATCAATTGAGGAAAATCACAATTCTCTGAATATCACAACAGAAATGGACATTACTTTCGATAGTTTCAAACTAAATAATCTTAATAAAGAGGAAACACTAAAACGTTCTGAAACAGGAGTTAAACTACCGCGAAATACACTCTTACCCAAAACCCAATCCTCACACCCTCAGCAACCACCCCCTCCTCCGCCAAGAGCTCCGGAAACATCCTCTTCTCAATTGAATTACCCGATTAAATCTCAGACAACTGCTACTCCATCCCCACCAAAATCTGACATAAAAGAACCTTCAGAATTGATTAAACGCTCACATCTGTATCCTACAGTGCCTTCTACTTCGGCATCTTCAACACCACTACCTCTTTCAAATGTTGCTCAAACCCCACCTGTTCAGCCCCCGCCTGTTGTTCAGCCCCCGCCTGTTGTTCAGCCCCCGCGTGTAGTACAGCCTCCACCTCCCCCTCGAACGGATGCTCAGCCACCAATACCGCCCCCACCACCTCCACCTGTTGATGAGTCCTCAATTCCTCCACAGCTAACTCTGTCTCAACAAATTGAAGCTAATAAAGAATCTAAACTTAAGCCTGTTGTGGAAGATCCACCAGATCCACCTCAAACTCGTACTTATAAATTTAAGATATCTGAAAAACTTAGGCAAAGATCAGACATGTTGGATAAGCTTTTTGTGCAACAATCTGGAATCCGTCGAGATTCTAAAGCATAAGTTATTTTTAATTTAAATTATATTTTTAATTTTGTTTTGATCTGTGAATAATCATTCAATTGTTTTTAATGTTAAAAATTTATAAATATTCGGATCATTTTATGTAATATTAAAAATGTTTTAAGTTCATTAGTCAATAGTCTAGTTTAGAATCTTAGCAATTATTTAAAACAATTTTTTAGGATAAACTATAAATGAAAATTTAATTTATTTTTAATTGATATCAAAATAAAGCTTTTTATAGTGGAATTTATTTTAACAGAATTTGATTTCATTGTAATAAAAGATTTAAAAAATTTTATTTTAATTAATTAATCGACAAATAATTCAGTCAATTGGATGACAAGACGCAAGTTTTAAAGTTTTGCTTTTTCTGAAAATATCTGATTCTATTCTTCTTAAGCTTGAATTATAGATGTCCTCAAAATTTTTTTTTACAAAATAACTCAATCTCAATGTCATAGTTTTGCGTTCAATCGTGTAATTGTTTACAAGAATAATACTGTATGGGCTGTACTGTACTCATTAGAAGCGTAACCATTGCAGACACTAAAGTGATGAAACTTAATATCAGACAATCACTGATTGAAAATTTCATATTTTAGTTGATTTAGATTTAATCGAAGTGATTGATAGCAGATTCAAAACTAAAAATGTTGTTTTATTTGAATTATTGATGAAAGTATTGTTTAAAGCGTGCAATTTATGCTGTACTGTGTGTGCTGTTTGTATAACTTATTTTCTAATTTTGCAGAACTGCTTAATGTGATTATATTTGACTGAAAATTAAATAAATCATTAAATTAAAGCAATTTTCTAATTCTAAGATTATGATCAAATAGAGTAATCTCTATGAGTTTGAGCAGAGTTTGAGTTTCTACTAGTGTTGGTTCCGTTTCAAGTTTTTTCATTCCGTTCCAATTTTTATAAACTTTATTTTCTTTT
>JAQGAM010000576.1:0-12098 GCA_034697665.1 Nanhermannia comitalis
CATGGACATCGAGCCGCACACTTTTGAACCGATGAAAATGTTAAAAAGTTTAGATCTATCTAATAATCAAATATATGTCATAAGAAAATATATGTTTGCCGGTGATCTGGCTATTGAGGAACTTAAACTATCAAATATAATGGCAGATGAAATAGAATCAAATGCCTTTATGGATCTGAGTTCGCTGAGATATCTTGACGTGAGTTCAAACAACTTAAGTAAAGGCAAAATTGATTTCTTATTCTTGCCTAAAGTCAAGCACTTAGACATGTCGGGCAACAACTTGGCCAACAATTTATTAGACGATAAGCTGTTTGACGCTCTGTCCGAATTGGAATATATCGACCTCTCCAACACATTTTTAAACCTCAATCATAGTAATAAACTGTTCGCGCCCTTAAAAAGTTTAAAAATCTTAAAACTGCAGAGCAATGAAATCCGTTCACTAACGAAAACGAGCTTTCATTCATCGAGTCTGAACAGTATTAAAGAGCTTTACTTTGATAACAATCAACTGGATGTTATACCAGAAGCAGATGTTCTTGAAATGATGCCTAATATAGAAATTTTATCACTTTCTAAAAATCGTATAAAACATATACAGCGAAGTGCTTTCAAGAATAACACTCAAATCAAAACGCTTAATATTAGCAGCAATAGTGTCAGTGTTTTGGACTCCAGAGCTTTTGATAGTTTGCCATCACTTCAACAGTTGGATTTGTCAAACAATGTGATTCGTTCTATATCTACAGGAGTTTTTGATAATATTGACTCTTTAGAGAGCATTAATTTAGATAATAATTGGCTCCAAAGTATACCAAACAATTTCATACGAACAGTGTTACCAAAAATGAAAATTTTAACCCTAAATAAGAACCCGATACTTAGGATAAGAGAAGATCTAAGTATTATCGGAGGTTTCCCTTCGCTCGAAAAACTGAGTATCAGCGCTGGTAATCTCTCAATCATAGCATCTCATGATTTTTTTGGTTTCCCTAACCTTAAGTTACTTTCGCTAAAAAATAATCAAATCTCTAAGATATCGCCCTCAGCTTTCAGGCCACTGCAAAAGCTCACTGAACTAGATTTGTCTCAGAATATTCTTGATATACTTCCAGAAGAACGGCTGAGCGGTTTAGTGAAACTAAAATTATTAAATTTGACACAAAACAATTTGATAGAATTGCCTCATTTTAGTGCAGACCTACAATGTCTCCAAGTATTGGATGTGTCTTTTAATAGACTTACTCGAGTCAATTCGTTCGGCCATTTGGCGGATAGCGTCAGGTTTATTTCTCTTCGTCATAATATGATTGGTTGGATTGCGAATAATGCGTTTCAGAATATGACTTCACTACAGAAAATAGATATTAGACAAAACTTTTTGACTCATCTCAGCGATAGTATATTCGAAATAATTGAGGTCCGTTTGGAGAGTATTATGCTTTCCGGTAAATACTGTAATTATATATAAATAACTTTCTTTGTATACCTGTCAATATTGATTCTTAATTGAATGGATTACTTATGGAAAGACTGGGATAAACTTAATCCTCAATTAATTTTATTTACTTTTTTATTTAAAAATTTAATTATATTGAAGACCTGATTAGTTTATCTACAACTATAAGTTTAACTCACGTACAATCATAAGTGTAGTGCAAAACAATTGTATAAACAATTTTGCATTTTTAGCAGCATGTGCTTCACTTTCATTGATATTTTTTCTCTGATTCCTAATTTTAAAAATATACTTATTTAAACTCTTTTTTGGGGTAAAATAATATTAAATAAAATTAATTAATTAAATTTAAAAAATAGTCAAACGTTTTTGAGTAAATCTTCTTCAGATCTTAAGTTTATAAAAATTATTGACTAATTGGTTAAAAAAAAAGTTTTACCACTAATTTGAATTTTTATGTAATGGTAGCTCAGCTAATAATGCAAAACTATTTTCAATTGGGACATATTTTTAGAACACACTATAATAGTGTCTATTGTTATAATTCTATAGAGTGATTGAAATGTCTGTGCAAAAAAGGAATTTTTTTGCATCGTTGACATCAATGTTTGCTTTCCTATTGTAAAAATTCTTATTAGAGAAAACCAGTATTCGGTTTCAGTGTAGGTTATCATTAAATATTTTTGTATTACTAACTCTTATAAAAGTTAATAAAACTTCGTTAAATTAATACAGAAATAAATTAAAACATTAGATCTTAATTATGATTAATTAAATAACAGAGTGAATTAATAAATAAAGAAAATAACCGAATAAACAATTTCTGAATTAGTATTTTAAGTAAAGCATGAATTGCTATCAACAAAGCAAAAACTTTTTTCGTTTTGACTGATTTTTCAAATCACGTCATATATCATATTAAGTCTTTCATTAGTGTCTGAACTCTTAACAACAGCCAGACTTTCAATTAGAATCAATTAATTGAGTTTACTTAACAATGTTCTCAATCGGATAATACCTTTGGGTTCAATTATCAAATTACAGGTAATCCTTTTCACTGCGACTGCAGATTATTATCTATTTATGAATGGCTTGAAATCCACTCACGTTTGATAGCAGGCAATGATAGGGAAGAGATGATATGTGTTCAGCCCGAAAAACTCAAAGATAACTCAATTTTAAGCCTACATCCCGTCGACTTTTGTCCTGTTCCTCTCATTTCTCTGATGGAAATCAATAGACTTGAGTCAACACAAGTCACCATACGATGGGAGGTTCAAAACGATACATTAGTGGGTGGCTTCACATTAGAATATCACTTAACCTCAGACAGAACACCGCCGCTAACGCAAAAATATTTGGGTCCTTTTGAACGACATTCTGATATAACAAACTTGAAGCCAGAAAATTGGTACACAGTTTGCATTCAGGCTAATGGTAAATATCTGAGGAGCGAAAGCAATAAACCGACACCTTATGTGATCGATCATCAGAAAAATTTTGCAGAATATGTTACAAGTAATAGAAAGTGTTCTCAAGTAAGTAATGGATGCGATGACATGAGAATAACGAACCGCTTTTAATATCCCAATAGAATAGGTTCGCAAACTCTTTATATTGTTTATGATCTCAAAAACAAGACTACTCTAACGTCAACTTTATTGACCAGAACGTGTTTTTGTAGGTTATGACCGATAAATAGTGTTTGAGAGCCTATAAAATGAGAATAATTCCTATCAATGTATAGGCAGGAATTTGTGACCATCGGCTTTATTAAGGGTTTGTGTGGGCACTAAATATGCTGGTGTGCGGGTTGAGTCTTATTTTCTAAGATAATTTGCAGTTTCCCTCTCTTTTAATGGGGAAAAATCTCTGAAAATAGTAGTAGTGGATAATGAATGCATGCGAACCTGTCTGATTAGAAACAGTAGGCTTTAATTAAACTGCTTTTAATTAACAGGAAGCTATGTTAAATACAAGCTCATATCAATTAATAGAGACTTTTAATATAATTTGAGCTCAATATATTTTAAATAAAAATTAAATAACATTGTGCATGTCGGCTCATACTGTATATAAATCATTATATGGTACATAATAATTATACTATATATTGGGTATTTAGTTGTGACCACTTATTTGGTTATAGTTCAAAATGATTAAAAAAGTTTATCTTTGTTAAAAATGCAGTCGTAATAATAGTTTTAATTGGATACTAATTTATTCATTGTTTCGTATTTTAAACTTAATATTTTGTATATTTAACTAAAAACATGACATAACTTAATACAGACGCCTTAACAAATCCAGTTTTTAACAATTTCTTAATAAAATTTTATTAAATTTAGATAAACTTGAATATTAACAAAATTCTAAGTTTAATATATATAAAAATAATTTATATAAAATGATAAGCAAGATATGTAGCCATGGGTTCTCAAAATATCCACCTCTACTTTGATTGAAAATATAAAGCTATTTTATAAATAGACTATGATCCCAAATCTTAATTATTTTAATTTAAAAAATAAATGATTAAATCCTTAAAAACATTATTATTAAAGAATTAACATTTGTATGACAGGTCCGCACATTATCTCATAGCGAAAAAACTCTTATATCACTGTCGACACTGGGCATAATAGTTAGTGTAGTTTTCTTTGTTGTGCTAATACTGACTTTATGTGTACTGTTCGGTGCATATAAATATCGTAAGAGAAGAAGACGTCCTTTGAAAAACGATGTGCCAGAAGAATATATAACTTACCGACACTTCTCACTGCCATCATCTGAAAACGTTTATTCTTGAACTACAATAAGAAATATATGTATAGCTCTTGGCTTAAGAGGTGTTGAAATAACAATACTTATGATATGTTATAATAATAAAAGCTAATGATGTTTTTCCGCATTCAATTCTTTCTCTAATCCCTAAAAGGCTTCTAACAGTCAAACAGTAAGTGGTTTTTACATTATCTAATGATTAAATAAAATTTTTGCTCCTATTCATCAATTATTTTTATCAAAATAAATACAAGAGAGCAGTATCTTATCTAATAATACATAACTCATTGCTATTTTGTTGTAGTTGTCCATCAGTAAGAAAAAGACATTTTTTTTTTTTTTTGGTTAATAGTGTTATGCTTTCAAAGATTTTCACTTTAATTTTTTTAAATTTATTTTTTGATAAATCTATAATTATAGCATTTAATTAATTATCCGAATCTCACAATTTAATAACCACATTAAGACTTTTCTGAATTTTTTTATTTCATAAGACAGAAGTATTTTAGTTTTAAGAAATTTAAGTTTAGTTAAAATAAAATCTTGTTTTGCTATTATATTATTAAATTATGATTTTAATAAGTTTTAAATCAATTTAAATAGTATAACAATAGATTTGGTTAATTATATCGGGGTTTTAATGAAAATCTTAAATTGAATTCTTTAAAATATTAGCATTAATTTGTTAAATAATTAATTATTTTTTATATTATTTTTAAAGAGCGAATATTCATCAGACAAAACAACAAAATTGAAGATTCTGTGTTCAAACTCTCAACAAATCCATATCTCATATCATTTAATTAATACGACCAAATTATATCATAAATACATCAAATTTCAAACCAATTATTACTGTTTGCATAGAAAATAATTTTCAGCATTGAAATAAAAATGTACTTAATGGCAAACTTTTAATATTATGTATTTCAGCATATTTTATAGCGTTATTAGTTTCTAAAAATCTATAGTTTTCTTTATAATCCAAAAAACCCTATTCAGCATATTTTTTGAAGCACTCAATCTATTTTAAACCACTGCCAAACAGTCCATTCAATTCCCTAAATGATACTTTTTGACAAAACAATGCATCAGTATTTGTTGGGTAAACATTTTAAAAATAATGACGCATTCAGTTTCCATCACTCATTTTGCAGTTTATTTATCATTATTTTATTATTTCTTCAATAGTTCACTACTTGACTGAATTAATTAAACTAAAGAATTGAATTAATCTTCGCTCAAAAAAATATCATTTAAAATAAGTGAACCATTTTTTAAGGTTCAAAGTGTGAGCCCGTCTATGATTTATGAATTTATTCTGCCTTTTGTTCAAAGAATTTATTTCAATCGATATTTTTTTCTGGTACTGAACTTTAATTTATTTAATTTGGATTTTTTCTTTAGACAGAAAAATTCGCCTATTATTCAAAAAAAAGCGCAAAATATATTTCCTTTATTACAGTCAATCCTATGATATTGATCTGAAAAAAATTCTATCAATATTTCTGTCTCGTATAGAATGCAAAAAATGATTTTTAGTCAACAGAATAGAAGGTTATTATACTCCGCATAACTCAAGCGATTTTTTTACTAGACTTACAGAATCGATTGATTTAAATTACCTTAACTTAAAGTTTAGAGCATTTGTTTCGTAAAAAATCTCTTTCTATTAATAGCACTTACTCTTGAGTACTGAAAATTTTTGTATCCTCTCATGATTTTGAAATAAGAGTTTTGCAATGCAAACAATACGTATCAGAAACAAAAAACGACAGATCAAAGTGTAAAATAACACCAGAGTTAGAGCCAGACTTGTATAAAGTAAAATAAACTCAAAACTTAAAGTAGAAAAAATACTTCATACAGAAAAATATATACCAAACCGCTCAATGTATAAGAGAAGAAGCAATCAATAGAAAAGCACAAAAGCTTTTTATATAGATTTTTGTACAACTATTTGCAGGAATAGAGAAGTTATGTGAAAATTCATATCATACAGTAATTCTATTTCTGCGGCGAAAATAAGTCTATTATTGTGAAAAGAGATACCAATGCTGTGTGATATTTGAAGTTTCAAATTTTTTTTATATGCAAACAAATCGACAGCTTATATGAAATTTTTTGTACAAAAAATGTATCACTTTTTGTATCTGTACTAAAAATTGGTAATTTTTAGTCGAGATGAGCATTCATGAAGATCTCTTTTTTTAAATGATGATCAGTTGATATACAGGTTAACATCACTTATAGAGTACTACTGACTGATAGATCAGAAGAGAGGTCTTTTAGATACCATTTCATTTCTAAAGGGCTCAAAAGATTTTGTATATATAAGAAAATAAAATCAATTCTAAGCCACATAGTTCTCAAATTTTGAAAATATAAATTTTTTACACGCAATTAAGTCCAGTATTTGAGCCTTTTTGATTTTTCTTAAAGTTGTCAAAATAAAAAATATAATTAAATTAAAATTTTTATTGAACGTAAAATGATTAGATATAAACAAAAATAGGCTAAAATTATTATTTTAAATGTATTAATGAAAAAAATTAAAATTTGATGTTTATATGGCACTGTGTTCTGAAGCCATTTAAAATTCTTTTGCATTTAAAAATGAAAATGTGTCTGCAAAGATTGTTTTCTGATCTATCTTTCATTTCAAATAAATATGAAATCTATTGTAATAATAAAGTGTAATAATTGCAAATTTGAGATAAAATGATGGATTATTTGGGAAAATTTATTTTATTTTTATAAATGGAGAAGAATATAAAAATAACCTTGCTACGCTTTCTTGAATAAAGTAAAGAATGTTCTGTAACAAAATATTGTTCATCTCAAATTCATCCCACATTTTTGAGGCTGAATAAACTTATTTCTTCTAAAAGATACACTTAAGTGAGTATATATACTGTTTATACTGTAAAAATACAGTTATATTTTATTCAAAAATTCTTTCCCTGATTTCTATTATATGTACTGATATATGTAATGATAGTGTATTATGTACTGTAAGTTGTTTTATGCAAATCGTGAAAGCTCTGTGCAATTGTTCTTATTGTAATTCATCACAACAGCGCTCACACTTTCCTATTATAGTTCATTTAACTTCAATTCCCAAATTAGTTAAAACTCTCATTAATTATCAAAGGGATAGTCAACGAGAGTGACAGTAATGAGACAAACATTCAGAGTTAGCCTAAAAATAATAATGAGTTTATACAGAAATATAAACTCCTTTGAGGCCAGTTGTATACAATGCTAATTGTTTGAAGCTATAAAGTTGGATAAACTTTATTTAATTTTTTGAATCTTATTTAGAGATTAGTTGATTAGAAACATTTTTGCCCAAAATATCATATTTATTATTAATCGCATCAAAAATTATGAGATCTCAACTGTAAATAGTGTAAAAGTGTGTATTTCATGAATAAAAATTGTAATATAAATTAACTTTAGTATTAACTAAAGTTACATTGTTTTCTATCATTTATAGTAGAATTTAAATGTGATTTTTCATCGCTATAATTAATTGTAATAACTTTTATTTTGTATAAAATGTAATAAAAATTATGATTATATTAAACATAATTGGATTACTTGAATAAATTTTTTCATACTTATTAACTTATATTTATATTTAATATTTAACTTTAATATATTTTTTGCATAAAATTATTGCTATTATAGTTTAAAACTATAATTAACACATAATGTACTGTAACAGTACTTTACCGTAAGTGATCTAATGCATAAACTAATAAACGGAGTAACAAAACTTCCTCTAATCAACAGCATGTCATTGAAGTCGACTAGTGATTCAATTATATTAAAGTTTTTTAAACACATTCCCATCATATAACTTAAAACTTAAACCCAATCCATACGACACACTTTTTATATTGTTTATTTTTTACAAATAGTTTAAGAATTTTAATTTAAACAAAACAAATGAAATTTGAAAACAAGATAATTAAACTCGAGAGCAAAATAAATAAATTGAGATTCTGAATGAAACACAAGCTAACAATAAACTCATTTCATATGGAGTTCTGGGACACACTATAGTAAAAATTGATGTAAACTAAAATATTCAACACAAAGAACTATAACATAGGAACAAATTGAAAAATCCTAGGATTGTGTGGTTTTGGACCAATATAAAAAATTTAAATGCATTTTGTGATAACAGTGAAAACCCAACAGTATATATCAGTGCAATTTGAGAATATTTATTGGCCTAAGGAATGGACAGTAGAGACAGCGTAATCCTCGTTCAAAATAATCCTTCTTTGGGGTGCTTTTTCTGTGAAATAAAAATTGTTAGATTTGTGTTAGTATTTTACCATTTTATTCGCAGTATCAGTTAGAATGTGACAGTCAGGCCAGTGATTTATTCAGACAATTTGCTCTAAAAACGCTGCTTTAGCTATAAGTTTACAATAAGAGGAAATTCTAACAATTCATTGCAAATGCTTTTGTAGTCTATGGCTGAAGCATAAACATTGATAACTAATAGTAGATTGAAAATAGAAATCTCTTTCTTCTACTCGAATATATATATATTTCTCAACAAATCATTAGAATTCGCGACAAATGTCTATAAGAAGAGATTTAACGAAACAAACATTAAAATACATAAAAATAATATTTCTATTAAAATCTCTCTTTCTCTCACTCACTCACTGCTCGCTCTTTCTCGCTGTTCCTGACTTAGAAAATTTTTTTGTGAATCATAGTCTCGAACCCACAGCCCTTTGGTGCGTTTGGTGAACCCTAGTTTAGGACTATGCCTTACCTGGTTAGACCACTGCGCTGTTGGGAAGGCCCTATTATTATAGCTTTTATTCTTATATTTCTTTCATTTGGCTCAAACACTTAATTCTCTTTCAGCTCACTATTTCTTTTACTAACCCAAAGGAATCCTTAATTTAAGTCAAGATCCATAACTTTATAGCTTTAATTACAATTTAGAAAAATGGACAATAATTTTGTGAAACAATAATAAAGCTTTATATGCAATATATTTTTGATTTTAGAATCATTACATTTTATGAAAAAAATTAAAGTTCACATTATGCACAACAGTAGTAACAGCCCCTAACAGCTACTCTCGGTCAACATTCATTTTGGCTATTTTTAAAAAATTTTATATTATAAATAGAAATAATTTAAATTATTAATAATTTTTGTCTTTTATAAATTAATCACAGATACTGTCTGTCTATTTGTCTCTCTGTTTCTTTTTTAACTTGATTTAACTGAAATCAATAGAGCAGTAATTTATGTATGAATTTGCAATCAGTGAATCGTTGGCCGTAAATAACTAAAAATTGTTGATTCATCACAATTACTGTTTGCTTTGAGATGAGACAATGTGTTACATCTATTTAACCGGATAGTGAAACTAAATACGTGACACGCCTTCAAAATAAAGAATTTGTGATTACAATACTGTATCAGAAAATCTTTTTTTCTTCAGGAAAATCAATAATTCTTGTGATAAAATCATTTCTATTCACTAGAAATAACTTTTTACACACGCTTTCAATAAAAAATTTAATTAAATTATCTTTTTATTGATGATAATTATATTTAATCTCATGATTTTTAAGTGAAATTTTACAATAAATTTATGCGCTTTTTAATAGTTTTTGTCTGTTTTTATCCGGAAAAAGAGTCAAATCTTTTATTATAAATGAACTTTTTCTACAGCTAAAAGAGTTAAATAACTTTTTTTGTCAGTGATATATAGAGGTTATGGCATAAGGGATTAGAGCATTTGGGACAGAACTGTTTCACTGATAGCAGTGACTAATCGAAATCGCTGGTAATCGCAAAGCTATGACTTTTACTGTACAGTACAAGCAGATGCTGGTGGGAGTCTTTGTTTGCCAGTCTGTTCCACATGAATATATTAATAATTCACAATTTAATGACAACAAAATTGTTTAAATTTCTTTTATATAGGAATTCATGTAAATCATTAAATTGTTTTTAAAATTAAATATTTATAACATAAATAAATTGTTAGTTAATTATCAATTGAATAATTTAAATGTTTTCTTTAATTAATTAATTTTTAACGAGAATTTTCAAGAGTTTATAATTGAATAGAAAATTAGAATTCATTATTGAAAGGAGTTTTATAATCAATAACTTTAAAATTTAAAATTCAAAAACAAGTCCATATCAAACATGAATAAACTTGCATTCCATCGATTTTTGTCTAACCAGTGAAGCCCTACTGGTATTGATTAAAACCGTAAATATACAGATTTAGTAATCATTTGAGTGCACAAATTGAGTTAATCCTAAAATTTGTCTCATTTTTATTAAAGCCATATTTCAGGAGTAAGTGCTTCACACCTCGAATAGACTTCATTTACACTCTGATAAGAAGTAATGAATATATTACAAGATTATGATTAATTTCTAGCCAAGCCATGAGACGGTCTACAGTATCATCACTCTTATAGACCAACTTCTTATGCTGTAGTCATGTTTCCATCAATCACTACAGTTTATCCCCGGTTTAAGACTTGCCTTTACTATTGCGAAATCAATGAACTGTTATTTTTACAGTTGATTTAGAAATGCTGAGAATGGCGTACACTTTGATCACTCGGTCATGAATATTCTTCAATTCTTAGATTCCAAAAAAGTTGACATTTTTATTATTGTTTTTAGCCTTTTATGGTATCCTTTTGTGAGATTTGATAAGATATTATTGGATACAAAAATGTAAGGCACTGTTATTTATGTGAAATTTTTATGTAATTTGTAATTTGAATTTGTTTTTTAGTTTTTTTTATTTGATAAGAGATTTTTGTGTGAGATAAATGTCATTATAGGAAAATTTTGTTATTTATTCGAAGTTTATCTTAATATTTAAGGAGAAATCAATTGAATGAATAGAAACAAAAATTAGAGATCGATTTTTTGGGGAGTGAAGAGTCACAAGACTTAGCACCGGATCGAAAGTTTTGTCATGAGTATCGACTCTTGAAATTACTAAATGTTATATAATGTTAAGTTTTGCAGATTTCTGAGGCTTTAATCAATTTTTAGTTTTTAAAAACTTTGAGTCAAATAAGCGAATAATAAGTCTTTTTTCAAACATAAACATTTGCAAAATAATTGAAAATATATCAAAATTAATTATTATTTTATGTAATGACTACATTTAATTCATATTTATTAATAACTCAGCAGTACGTGACTAGGATTTTAGGTCTGGTGAGGCATAAATTCTTTAAGCACATTTAAAATAGATTAAAAATTAAATCTTTATAATTAAAAGTTATATATTTTAAAATTCATACTAAGATTTCATGAATCATTATTAAAAACACAGTTTTTAAGAGTAAAGCTCATTTACTTTAGAGTAATATATTTAGTACTGTATGTATAAAATGCACTTAATAAAGATGCAATAAAATTTTAATAGGGAAATATTTTATGTATATAAAACTAAGAAGATTGTCATATATTTCGTTGTCAATTTTAATTACTGTTCTGTTCCAATTAAAAGAGAACACCTTTTGTAAATTTCATAAAATATTTTATTATTTTTGTATAGTTTATCCCCTTTATAGTGAATTGGTCGGGATCGGCTAAAGCCTTTATTATAACGGAGTTTTAATATAAACGAATACAAGTTAAACGGCAAAAATGTAAGATTATTTTAGTCAGCTCTTCACAATAGATGGATTTTCAGATATAACGGGTTTCACTATAACGGGAATGAACTGTATTAAATTTTATCAAGCTTTCTTGTTCAATAGTCATGAATAATGCTGTCCATAGGCTCGAAAATGCCGAGCCTGAGCCTGAGCCTGGTTCCAAA
>JAQGAM010000577.1:0-12095 GCA_034697665.1 Nanhermannia comitalis
TACTGTCCCTTACAATAGCACTTCTTTACAAAGTGAATTAGAATAGAAAAATAGAAATAATACAGTAATAAAAGATTATTTTTATATCAGTACAAATGTTGATTGAGTTGCTTAACTATAAATTATATGAAAAAATACATTTCTAATAGTAAACCAAGAAGTTGAAGTCAGATTGGGGTCATTGGGTAAATAAAAAAATTTTAGTGATTTATTTGAAGAAATGCAGTTCAGATTTTTGTCTTATGTATAACTGAATGATATGTTTGATCTTTTTGAACATTTATTTTATTATTTAAGAAAATTCTCGAAATCAAAAAATGCAATCGTTTAAAGATTAAATTATTTCTAACATTAATATTGACTAACAGTAAAAATACTTAATAAGTTATAAGTACACTCTCATGCATAATAAAGTGCAATTTTAAGATATATACTTTAGTGTATAACACAATAAACGTATGTCGTATTTTATAACGATAATAAAATAATGCCCAAATCTATTCAATCCGATAGAGTGTTAGTTGAATAAATTTTATATTAAACAGATTGTGATTCAGAGATAAAAATGTTTTCATAAATAGTCATAGTCTGGTCATAGTTTGGTTGAAATAAATTTAGAAATTTTCGGTTAATATATTTTTTTAATATTTTTTATGTTTTTAGTAAATAAATCAAATTGTAATTTATTATATTGATTAATTGGTTCAATATTTGTCCCGTTATTCTAAATATTTAATATTACAATTTTTCTAATTTCTAAACAATGTTTAACTATATTTAATTATTTAATTAACTTTATTTGAAAGTAATTTTAACCGAAAATCTACACTGAAAGCATGCTTTTCTTTCTCAAGTTCAACCTCAATCTTATACATGAAATTATATGTTAAGTTCAGTTTTCTGTCCTCACCATAAGATTTTTATCTGTTTTTAAAAGGCTGAACTCAGTTTATCTAAAGTTAACTTTTTATTTGAGTATTACTTTTATTATATGGTATTCAGTTTCATGCTTTACATGAAAGTATATATCTTTCTTAAAATTGCACTTTAGTTCTGCATGAGACTGTTATCAAAAAATAATTATATTTTATCAAATTTTCTCAATTACCAGAAAATGCAATATTACAGCCAATGTGCTTTATTTAGATTTTTAGGTTTTTTGGGTATAAATTTTGGAAATCTAATATAAGCCCAGGGCTAATAACATTATTCTATTTTTTTAAAAGTAATTATACCACTAGGCCCAGTTTCAATAAACCTGAGTTTTTTTGCGCCACTATTACAAGTAAGATATTCAATAAAATTTAATAAATTTGATTTTAATCTGATTATAGATAATAGTATTTAAAGAATAAAAAATTTCTCAAATAAATTTCAATCATTGTTTAACTTTTTTTTTAAAAAAGGATCTGAATTAAAGCCCTTCTTCCTATTATAAGCCCATGCATTCCTATAAGGAGTGGGCTTGAATATCGCACTTTGCAGTATGATTAAGTTAGAATTAACAGAACAAAAAATTATTTTAAATATTAGCCATAATATGGCAAAGCCATAAATACATAATATATTATATTGAAATTTATACCAAAATTAGATAAATTTATTAAAAAAAATTAAAAATGATTAACTTTTTAATTTGAAACTTTTTCATGAGCTAACTCCATAATGAGAGGAGTTGTTGCTGAAGCCCCTGTTGGAAATTAGTGAGATTTGTACTGTGCATGGGTAACCACGTGTCGGGTCATAGGGTTGTTATTAAACAATGATACAATGATATATGGTCAACATATCACAGAAAAACCGTTGCGAATCCGGGATTCGAATCCACAACATTTTGATTATGAGTCCAACACCTTTCCTCTGGGCTAATATTGAAAGAATTAAGTTTATCCATCTTTTTGCTTTGGAATTTTCTCTGATCAAATATTTAGTGAATGATAAACTTTAATCATGGAGAAGCTATACTAACTGTAAGCCTTATTGCTTTAATCAACTGTAAAAAAATTATTTCGCCATTAAAGTTTTGAAAATCAAAAGAACTATTGATTAATTCTGCTAACAAGTGTTGTATAACATATTGTAAGTTATACTTTAATAAAATATTTTTATTATATAAAAAGTTTAATATATTAGAATTCTAGTATTAAAGATAAAGTCTATAACAGATATAATAAAAAATAAGCAAAATTTTTTATAATTAATAGATAAAATTTATTTAATTTAATATTTTATATTTTGAATTTAATACAAACTATTTTTTTAAAAAAAGAGTGCATATGTATATTTAATGACAAAGTTTTCATAAATATTAATTATATAAGATCAAGATCATTTAGAGATCATTTTGCTTGGACCAAGAGTCATTTTGTTAGCGCATTACGCATTTTCGGCCTGATATAAGACAAAATATTAAGTTCTATCGTATGTAGTCTAATATTCTATTGAGAAATCAACTTACGTGTGAATATAATTCTTTTGAATCTACTTTTTTCTTACTGTTTTCAACTTCTGATGCAGATATGAACATAATTAGCATACCTGATATGGTTATTATGTAAAGCAAAACAATTGTGCATAGAGCCATGGCTTTAATTTTTAAAATATTCTTTTATTTCGTTTATTGGTATAAAGTGACTAGATTTTATAAATGTCGCGAAATATGACCTTGTTATAATTTATGCTATTATAGTTACAGGTACAGACACGGGATAAAAGGCGTGCATATGAATTTATTAATAATTTTGATAAGACTTATCTTTATTTGTTTAATGAAAGATTAAAAATTTTGTGATAAGTCTTGAAAAAGAAAGTTTTTATTGACTAACGATTCAAACGAATCAATACTAATATATGAATATATTTAAACGCATTAATATTGATAGAAAAGTAAAACACTGAAACATAGATATAAATTAAGATTTAATAATTTATTTAATATTAAATTTATATTATTATATTAAATCTTAATTTATATCTATGTTTCAGTATTTTGCTTTTCTATCACACGTTTAAAAACTTAATTCAATTTATAATTAAAATCACAAAATAAGTTATAATTTGAAGACTAATTATAACAAATTATTTATGTTTTATAACAACAAAAAGCATGGTTTTTATGAGGCTATTGATGTGTTTATACCAAAAAACATGCTTATTATGAGCGAATTAAAGTTCTTTTGAGGTCATTTTTCGTATTATTTAAATTTTTTTGATATCAAAATATCAAAAAAGATAAGCAGTTTTATCAAAATTGTCTAAATCTTATCAAAATTAATAATAAGTTCAATTGCACACTTTTTATCCCGTATCTGTACTCATAGTAAATCAATTTGCAATTCATTTGAATCAAAATCTGTGAAAACTGTTGAAGGAGGAGAATGGCGTAATGCGCTATGGCTTCGGACGCATAATCGAAGGGTCGTGAGTTCTAGCCCCGGGCGCGTGCTGTTTTTCTGCAATGTGTTGGCTTCAATTTAATGTAATAAAATTTTTTACACGAATAAGTTTAAAATTTTTCAAAAAGTCAAAAGCACTGTAAAGGCTATAACAATGCTTTTTAAATATTGGATTTTCAAAAATGCTATTCCACGTTTTAATATAAGCTATTTTCAAGTTATATTAGTTGCGTTTTAGGTTATTTAGGTCGTTTAGGTTATTTTCTATGAGCGAGCGGACATATCCTTTATTTTTTAAGTTAGACTTAACGTTAATTTTTGTAACAAAACAACACGCAAACTATCGTTAAAGAATACGCATTCGTGTTCAGAATACGTGAATTATGCATCGCTTTTCTACAATATTTGAAAAATTTTATTCATTTGAAAATATTGTTGAAAGCGACTTTAATTTATACGTCACCATTAGTATAATATAAACAAGAATGACCATTAGTATGAGTTCCATCCCAAATCGGCGCGCTTTCAAATCGGTGCGTGTTTAAATCTCTGCTAACTTAACTTAACCTAACCTACCCAAACCTAAATTAACCTAAACTAAACTAATTTAGTTAAAATTATTACATTCTAATTAACCATTTATTCATTTGAAGACAAAATTTGAACGCGCCGATTTGAAGTGATACCTTAGTATGAACTCATATTGAAATTGTTTGGATGCTTATATGAATGTTTAAATAAATGAATTTAAAATATATATTTGAAATTTCTTAATGCCTGTATAAGATAAATAAACATTTGCAAATATTTATTTTTAGTGAAAGATTGAGGGAAGGAGCGATAAAAGGAGTGAGGGATCGGTGTTCGAAGGGCATTAGAGAAAGAGGGAAGATAAGGAATTATGTATAAAGATGAGTAAAGGAGATATAGAAAAAGGAGTGTGAATGTTAAAGAGGGACTTATAAATGTTATAATGATATTGAAATCCAATTTAGGCTTTGAAAGTTTATATATTATTGTAAGTTTCCATATTTAAACATTAAACTTTCAATGTTTCTCATTCATATGTTATAGTTCATTGTTGTAATTATCATTGCTTGATGTCAAGACAAAGCCATGCACTTGACTGTTTACCGAGCCTGCTCATGCTCCTTTTAAGCGAAAATTCCACGTTCGGTGTTCGCCCCGGCCAGCGAGCGCCAAACGCTCGAGCGTTGAACATCACTGTTTAAAATAGTATCAAATTAGAGTTGTCAATCGTACCGTAATTGCCTGGCACTACCGGAATAGGCCGTTGTGCCCACGCCGAAGAATTGTTTATCCCTTGACATACAAATTTCCCGGAATAGTGTATATGGAACTTTTGGTGTATTGATTATGGAATTTATTAAAATTTTATCAAATATATTGTTATGAAAATCTTTAAATGAGTATACTTTAACATTAAACATAAAGAGGTTAAAATATTTATAAATATAAACTATAAGTCCGACTTTTTAGAGACAGAGTCGGTATAGTAATACATATTACTTTATAATAAAAACCTTAAAAAGACTCAAATGCAAACTTCATTATAGTCATTATTAAAAGACCCGATTAGGGAGTAATATTTGTATACAGGAATGTCCCAGAAATATACTAGAAAGTCAAGGAATCGCACACCGAAGAGTTGGCAACGCTAATGCAAATGCACTGTATATATGTTACCGTAAATTCTGATAAATAGTAATTATTGATTAATATTAGTAAATATGATATTTACTAACCCACTCAGTAAATTTTGATATTTACGAGTAATTTTTAATATTCATTAACGTTTTCAGTAAATATCAATATTTTTTAAAACGCTTTCGCAAATTTTGAAAAAATGTTTGGTTATTCATCGGAATGTAGGCAGAAGGTGTAATAAGACAGCATTTGACCCGTGAAACTTTTTTGAAATACAATCCTAGAGCGCTACCGCGGGCATATTGGCCCACCTAAACTAATTGAACTAAATTTAATATGAGAGGGTCAGCAAATATCAATATTTACTAGTAATTATGAATGCCTATCGATTATCAAAATTTACTGTAATATATCGTCGGTTGAGTTCTATAAAGTCGTAACTCTTAAAAGTAAAATTTTGAAAAAAATGAGTTTAAAATTTAAGAACTGGTTTAGGAAAAATTTGAAGGATTTTAATAATTTTAATATTACATTAGTTTTCAATTTTAAGAGAACACTTTACATGTTTATTTCTTGGAAATTTGAAAGTGTCTCTCGTGCTTATATAGAAACCTCATTTTTGAGTTACGACTTTATGGCACTGAAAATCTATCAAAAATTTAGTTCTATAAAGTCGTAACTCATATGAATTGTAATTTAACTAAATTTTCGTAAATGAATGACTGTTTATTTGAGTTTTTGTTTAAAAAACTTCAGAAAAATCTTGAAAAAATATTATTATATATTTATAAAAATTACGATAACTTTGTCAATGAAAATACACTTTTTATTTTTGAACAAAATTTATATTAAATGAGAAAATAGTGAACATTTTAAAGAAAACATGAAATTTAGGTGAATTAATTATTATATCAATAAACATATATATCGATATATTTTTAAGAAATTGTTGTTTAGTCAGCCGAATCCGTTTTAGTATAGATTTCAAATCATTTTTATTCAATTATTTTAAATATCTTTTTTTGTGTGACAGGATTTGGTAAATTAATAATTGCATTCATTTATTGTGATGTCTGAAGTGTATAAAGTGATTGCTTTTTAGATAAATGTCTTCATACACTTTATTTGATTAATTATTTATACAAAGGTATGTTTATTATATTAAGAGCTTTTTTATTTTGAAAAATCTTCTTTCGTTTCTAAGGAGAAAATTTAAATATTATTGAGTTTTTTGAGTACAATTCAAACTAAACTACTATTGGTTTAAAATAATTATAAAACAATAGAATTTATAACAAAAAATTTTAAACTTAAATATAAATATAACTATTCCTATAAATATAAATTTATTTATGGAGTTTATAAATAAAGAATTACTGTGTTTTATATTATTTAAAATTTTGTTGACTATTTGCTGTGCATATCATATTATAACCATATCTCAGCATTTTTTCTCTTATCCAACAACTGTTAATATTGAAACATATTTTGATTCGCCGAAGATTCCTATTCCTGCACATACTTTTTTGGGATATCATAATAAAACTCCAGATGAAGACTCAATAAATCAAGTTTTAAGTCTATTAAATTTGAATAATACTATACAATACTGTTGTATCACAACATCAACAGAAATGCAATTTTCAAAAGGGATGGACTGTATGATTGATTGCAAATCCAGTGTTATCTCAAATTCATTTTTGTTTATTAATGACATCTATTATGGGTTTACTTTGAATTTTAATAATTATGGTATACTTTTCGCCTAATTTTATTAAACTTAATTAAAATTGAAATTAAAATTATTTTACTTCACTCTTCAGATGATCTAAATTTGGGTGAAAAGAAAATATTGATTTTAAAAGTAGAGGCAATTGATTTGAAATACAACGGGAGTCAACTTTACATATCTGGTTATAATGATAAGCCTTCTCAAGATAACTCGGATATACTTTTTCTGCCAAATTCTTCTTTTCATTCCATAGAATATTCTGTAAATTCATATCATTTCTTGGAATCTCCTTACAGTACAAATTGTATGAATTATACAGAATATGAGTCACAAAATGATTGTCTGGAAAAATGTCGCTTAACATCATTTACTCAAGAGTGTCAGCTTCTTATGTCCAGATTTAAGACATTTCTGGAAGTTAAAAATTTTTTCACTAAAACTCGTATTAAAAATTGTCAGAAAAAATTTGATAATAGAAGCAATTGTTCGAAATTATGTCTGAAAAGAGACTGCGTTAAGAATTTATATAAACCAATCATAAAAATTAAAGGATATGAGAGAGAGTCAGAAAATATGATAATTATAAATCCATCTTCAGATCCATTAACTATATACAGATACAATTCAAAATTAGAGACTGTTGAGTATCTCTGTTATATCGCTTCAATTATAGGACTCTGGTATGGATTCTCTGTTTTGTCTGTCTTTTTCTGGTGCAAGGGTTTTATCCATTGGTTTATTTCAAATAGAAAAACATCAATTTTTAAATATCTTATTATTGTATTCTTAAAAATGAAGAAGAAAAAAGTGATAAAAATTATGCCTTTAAATAATTAATATAATAAAAAGCATAGGCTAGAAAACTCTGAGTGTCAGCATGATTATTATGCTCGAACAATAATCTTGATTAGGGGCTAGAGTTAAACAGCTACTAGAGTTAAACATAATTTTTTCGCGATCGGCCAGTTCGGAACCTGTGCACTACAGTATAGTTTTCATTTTATGAAATGTGACATACTGTAAAGTATATTGGATATCCTGTAAATCATATAAAAGTAATTAATGCTAAATTCATTAAGTATATCTTTAAAATATTTTTATGTTCACAGTCAATTATATTTTTTAAATTGTGTTGCTTTAAACTGCATCAATATATCAATATTAAAATCTATATACTAAAAAATGAAATGATTCTGTCACCACAAAGTAAACAAAGTAATTGGAGCCGTTTTTATAAGGGAAAGTTAGAAAAGAGGCTTCCAGTTACAATAAAGTATCATTTCGTAACTTTACACCCATACCCCCAACGGAAGGTCTCTTTCTAGTAATTACTAAAAATAATTGTTAACGAGCTGACATGACATCTCTGGATAAACCTTTTCCTATAAATCATATATTGAACATATTTTTCAGGGTGTGAAGAAAATTTTCAAATCTGTTGTAAATATATGTTTATTTTACTTTTACAAAAAATATTATTTATACATAAAATAATTCTATTAATAGAATATGTTTTTATATTTATCACAAGCTCTGTATCTCTAAAATATCAAACTGAAAGAATTATTAAATATAGAAATATCAATACTTTGTAATTTATTTTTTATACATTTATGAGAAATATTTATTGAACTAAAATCTATGAATCCTCCTATCAAATAATTATTCGAAAATATTTACGTTTGATACCCTCTACTCTCCCACCAAAGTTATGTATGAAAGTAATTTTATCTTTTGGTTCGCTCTACTACGATCAATCGCCATACATACAGTACATTTTTATTAAAAATGTCCTTTAATCCTTTTACTTTTTAAGTACAAAAATTTTGAGCATACGTATGAAAGAAAGCATTGATTTTATTTGAAATGAATTACAGTTACGATAATAAAAACATGCAGTTGTACTTCTGCTCATCTTATTAGTTTTGATGAAAAAGTTAAAAATTTTGTGATAAGTTTATAAAATTTACGTTTTATTTCCTAATGATACCAAATAAGTATACTGTATTGATATATGAGCATCATCTGTAGTTAAGCTAGCAAATAGTAAAAAAATTATTAGTTTTATCATAATTTTCTTATGTATTATCAAGATTAATATAGGTTCAAATTTCAAGCTTTAATACTCGGAACTGTACTCTTTATTATACTTTGCAAAAAATAATTTTTATTTTTGTTATATAAAATATTTTGAAAATTGATCGTATTTTATATGTTGATATTAGTCTTTGTATCTTTGAAATAACAAAATTGAAAACTTGAAACTCTCATAACATTTACAAAGTTTTTTCAATTTCTCTAACGTATAACATTAAATATTGTTTGAATTTTTTTAGTCTTGTTATAACTGCTATTGTAAATGCAGCAAATGCTTGTGTCACACGCAAATATTAGAAACTAACTCAACAAAATCATAGATTGAAATCTATATCAAATTCTAGGCATTTATTCTTTATATATCTAAATGATATTATATTTAATTTAAAATAACTTTATAGTATTTACATGAATATTTACTAGTTAGCATTAGATTTATAGTGACCACATCTAATGTGGTCCAAAACCTAGTGATGAATCTATTCCTGAAATAGAAATAGTAATTAAAAACTCTAAATACTTTATTTTAACAAATATAATTTTATCACGAAACTGATCACAAAACTTTTAATTTTTTTCACGAAGACTAAGAAAGAAGAGCAAAATTGAATTGCAAAGATTTATTCTCGCAACTACACATTAATTCAAGTTGAATCTACTTTGCTTTTTTAAAAACGTATTATCAAATGTACACTTAAAAAAATAAGAGGATTAAAGAAATATATTAAAAATAAAGCTTGTATCGCGAGTGATCGCAATAATGACACCAAAATATAAAATAATTTTCAAATATAATTGGAGCATTGTCTGAAATAATTGTTTATCCAAATTTTTTCCTAAATTTAAGCTCTTTCTTACATATACGGTATTATAAGTATTGAAGGTAATTAATTGAGTTTTTTGAAATAGCATTTCATGTAAGTGCTATTTATGCAATAGTAATATGCAGGAAAATGTTTTACCACTTTGGAGATAAAAGGTAGTCTACATTCTTTTTATAGATAATACATACATAAAATATTAGTTAATATCTTTCGCGCCTGACTTGTGAGTGCAGAGTTAGCAAATGTGATCAACACTGATCTCAGTTAACATTTTCATATTTTAATTAATAAGTTCGATCCGAAATGTATATAATTGTCACCACTGAAGTGCTCAACAGTGACTCTCAGAACTTCCAACTCAATGAATGAATGATCTTTTCGTTTAAATGATTGCCATTTATTTAATCTTTGTATTAAATGATGTTTTATTTGTTTTTTAAAATTAACTGATATTTGAATCCACAAAAAGTAAGCATTCAGTAAAACCACATAAAGTAGTATTAATTGATAATAAATTAAATAATATTCAATATTAGTGAACAATAAACAAATGCAAAGAATATTCACTGATATCATAATGAGTGCAATGAAATATTGCAAAAAGTTTACATTATTTTTTAAATTGTATTGAAATCTCGTAAACATAAAACAGATCTTTGAGTATTTATTATCACATTATTAACCGGTTCTGAAAGTTTTCTCTTCAACTCATTATTGAAAGTTTCAATAATTTCAAAATATATGATATTCAGCTCGTAATAAATGAGTTGTATTAAAACAATCCATGAATTCAAATATAATTCCACTATAAATGAGTGCTTTTTTGAATAAAACAGGTATTGAAATAGCTCTGAAAAAATGATCGCTCGTTCACAATGTGTAATACTTATCGAAATAACTGTTAGCGTTATATTGAGTATTACTGCTAATAATGATGAAAATTTTATATTTTGTTCACTTAAAAAGTTTTCATTTCGGTAAGACTTTAGCTCATTATATAATCCAAATATTTTATTAGATTTATATTTAATAGTTAGATATGATATCAAATTAAACACAGTTATTATGATTGCTAAGATTTTTAACTCACTTGTATTTTGTATTAAATTCATAGTCATTGGTATTTGAATAATGAATAAACCAAATATCGCGAGTGTTATACCTGTGAATACATTACTTATTATTTTCTTCTTACAGTTTATACCAAACATAATAAACAAATAGTCAAACATTTTTACTAAACTTCTTGAAACAAATTAATATAAAATCAAAACTATATTTTATTTTTTTATACCTTTAAATATAAAATTAATTTAATTCAAAAATCAAATAAACAAAGTATACCTTTATTGAGAACAGTGGCTTATGTGAGTTCACTCGGATCAGACTCAGATATATATAAAAAAATTTTAAAAAGAATTATTTTTTATTTTGAACCACTTTACTGAGCATGTTTTTAAGTCGTTTTTGACTATAATTCACAAAGGGATTTAAAATAAAAAATACTATGAACTGTGCGAAGAAAATAATAAGAAATAACAAAAACTGAAAACTTGAATAGATATAGAAATTGATAAAATTTCTATTTTTATATATTAAAGAAAACAATGGTTTTAGCTTGTAAAAAATCTTTTTTGAAGATAGGATTTCTTTTCTTGTAATTTTATATTTATTGTACTTGAATTCCGTTGATTTAAAGTAAAACTCTTATTATATTTTCAATGTATTAGAGCAGCGGCTCTCAAACTTTTTTCTACTCGTGACCCACTTTGGAATACAAAAAATTTTCGCGACCAAAAAATAAAAAATTATATTTAAATTAAGATAAGTTTTGTTTAATGTGAAGGATGAGCTTGTTTTAGTTTTCAAATATCATTAATATTAGAGTTAATCTTAGTTAAAGTTAATCGCAAGTCAGGTTTTATTTTAATTTTATAAAATTAAGGGTTGAAAACGCAGTTTTACACAAATTGGTTGATAGAAATAGAAGTAAGGATGCAATTAAAAATCCGGAATGAGATTAAAAGCTTTTTAATAATTCAAAAGTCAATCTGAAGATATTGTGTGATATATAAATTTAAAGCTTATTTGTCTGGCTATCACAACATATCACACCATTAATTAATTATGATTTAGTTTTTAACAAATGTTTGAGAGGAAACAGGAGCTTCTACAAAAACGGTTTGGAATCTTTTGTCTAGTAAATGTAGATAAAAATTTTGTGGTGTCCCCCGTACTCCCACCACAAAGTGTCATATATCGATTGATTCAGTTCAGTGAACTGAATTCAATAATACAATACTCAAATCAATTCTGACCACTTCTGGCCAATCACCGACGGGTTTGTTTAATTATGCAAATTTTATTTTAGACAAGACC
>JAQGAM010000578.1:0-12093 GCA_034697665.1 Nanhermannia comitalis
TTACTTTGAAAATTTTTTTTACAATGGGTCCTATGGACGAAAATGTTATATTCAAAAATTAATTTGAATACTTTCCCCCTTGAATAATAAAATGAATGATTTCATTTTAAAGCTCATAGCTTGTAGATTATTTTTAAATCTTAACATTTTTAGTGCGATCAAAGCAACACGTGATATTAACTAAGACACGCCCACCCATAAAAATTTGAGCCACACACATTAAATTAATCCTGTAAATCCTGTAGAGAATTTGATGCTGCATAAGAATATGAAACTTTTATTTCAATATCAGTAAAAGGGACGAAGCTATAGCTTTTTAAATATTGAAAAATTCAGAAACATGAATAGCTATAACTCCACCCTATTTGAGATATTGAATGGCACTTTCATATTCTTGTTTAGCAAAAAATTCTCTACAATTAACAAATTAATTGTTTTGGGTAAATGAAAAATTTAAGGGAGTTCTGAAGGAGAGACAAACGTCGGTCCCGGTCCGGGCGAACTCTCTGACTTTGACTTTTGAGTTGCTGACAAGTCAAGTCCCAAATGCTGCACAATATTTATGGCATTGCGTGAAAAGATTTTATTTGGTTTGATTTCATAAATGAAAGATTACTTTTATTAAGAAGTGTATCATTTTTATAACAGAACTTTAATGCAATCGGAATGACTGCAAAAGGCATACATCGTATAAGTAATCGATGCTATTCTATACAGCTATCAGTCATATGAGTTGGAAGGCGTATCAGTGCTTGTATTGTAAGTTGTGATCTGCAATACTCTTAACTACAATACCAAAAAGTAAAGTTTTTGCGTTTGCGCTCCATTTCAATGTTCACCATTCATGTGGTGTTTAGTCTGTATTTCTTTTTACTTAACTGTATTTAAGTGCCTCTTCAAGCGGCAATGTCTCGATGGTCTGTCAGATCACACAATCCCGATATTATCAACTCTTTTATGTTTGTTATCATTGCAATGTCAGTAAAGTTGAAGCATTACTGTGTGCACCGCTCGCTTTTCATTTGATCCATTCATAAGCATAATTCTTTGGCAATTAATCTACAGAAGAGATAGAATCCTTTGCTTAATAATTTCCTGTTGCTGTCACTCTGGACTGCATTAATCCAATAATTTATTTTATGTTTCATCTGAGTCTTGTAGTATTGTATTGTATTTTATACTGTAATCCTTATAAATATTGTGTCAAAATATACTATTTGTCATTTTTACCTTTCAAGTGAGTCAAGTGATTATCTGTTGTCCGCTTTGAGAGTAAGCTTTAGTAAATTTTTGCGAATCCGTTAATTGTTTTCCTTGAATAATGTCTTAAGACTGTGGTTAAAACATTATATGATGAATGGATTTAATAACCCTTAAATGCTTGGTTCGGGTGTTTGTCTTTGGTTCTGTGGTTGTCATTAGAGATACTGTGAATGTGTCCCCTTTTCTAAGACCCTAATTAGTTATCCTTTTTTGGATTCTTCAAAAGTAACTCATGAAAAAGCGAAACGATTTAAGCGAAAGCATAAGTTCAAAACACATCATTACCAAAGTTGGAAATGTCGTCATTTAAGATATTTTGGTGAAGAAAAGTTTTAAAATAGTTTCAAAAGAAGATTTAAAAGAAGAAAACATCGATTAAACTGCGCTTGAGATCCATTATTGTACGAAAACTGGTGTCATATCGAAAAATGGGTAATGGCATGAACAAGGTATCTGTGATTCACTTTACGCTATTTCTTAACTATTTAAGTGAAAGTATTTTTTAGACATTTGATTCACTACAATAAGAACACATTTTCACCGACATTTGTGCAGGTACTTAAATGCCTTACTTTTCCTTTTGAGATCTTATTCTGCACAACACTAATGTTTAACATAAATTCATTCGCTATAACACAAGTCCAAACATTCTATAAGTTTTAACAAAATGAAGAAAAGTTATGTCTTAATCATTCTGAATATAAAATATTACTTAATATAAATATAAATATCAGTCAAAATTATTAACCGAAAATTTGAGACTTTATTATATTCAGATTTTATTGATACTATGATAACCTATTATAAAATTGTAACGACTCGAATCAATATGAGTTGAATATGACTTTTATTCAATTTAGACGTTATCAGTTTTTTAAAGTTTCAATATTATTTTATTATCGTGTGCTATACACTGAAGTATATATCTTAAAATTGTGCTTTTCATTTGACTTTAGTAGTACGTCTACTATTTTAGGTATCGAAACGTCCAAATCGAGACATCCGTTATATAATTGCTTTCTCTCTACTTTTATGTAATAACTTATGACTCGCCGCTCAAAATGTAAACTACTTTCCCTTTAAATTAGACAGTCTTTTATTGTGATAATAAGTTAATATCCCAATACTGTAATAGATTTTCGATTAATTTTTTAACAAATTTTTGAAATGAAATGATTATTAGTTATTAGCAGGGTTCGCCAAGGCGGGGTGTTGGGGGTGTACACCCCCTAGAAAGTTGGGAAACTGGAATTTTTTACACACACCCCTAGAATTTCAAAATTTTTCAGACTTACACCCCCTGAAGCGAGGGTCTGGCGAACACTGGTTATTAGTATTATAGAAAGACATTATTTTGAGAAACACTAGAGAAATTTTGATTAAATCTGTTACAAGTGAATTCATTTACTTGATTATAAATCTAAAGTTTTTAATCTAACTTTGTTTCGCCTGAATTTAATACTCGCTTAATGTTCACTCAATTGGAAGATCGAATAATGCTATTTCATTATGAGCTTTGAAATCAATTTTTATCTTTTTTTGTTTAAAGTGTGTGCAAAAAAATTCGATAGAATTTAAAATAATATCAAATTTCTATCCGATAAAATGATTAAATAAATACCCGTTATTCAAAATAACAAAATTGAGTCTTTTGTTAATTAAAAAGTTTCGAATCAAAACTTTGTTCAAAATTAAAAGTATTTACCAAAATAGTTAGAAAATAAGTCTGTTTAAGAGAAATGTTAATAATTTTAATATATGTTAATTTCATTTAATTTAAAAAGGGCCTTAATTCTAACTTAAAATTTAGTTTAACTGCCTTAACCTGTATATTGTATTGATTGATAGTAAAGATTTCATTCTAGTTAATTGCATTTTTCAACTAAGCATTACTTATATTATTCTGTAGTGAATGGCACTCATTTTTTAGTTTTAAAAGAAAAAATTATTGAGTAAAATAGATAAAAGTTTGAGAATAAAAAACAAGAGTCACTTAAACTTAACTCTTGAAAGATATAAAAGATAAGTAAACTATTTTACTTCATTTTATTTACGACTCTTTTCTGAGATCAAAACTCAATTAAACTCTCGTAAATCCAATTCACCAAAAGGATTCTTACCTGCAGAACTCAATAGGTCCGTTCATAAAGACAACATTACAACTTAATTATTTTTTAAAAATTATATTAAAAAGATTCTTATATAAAAGCATTTTAATATATACTGCAAGTTATTTGTACTGTACGATAAGTATTGCAACTATTGGTATTCATTGTGAGAATGTCACCAATTATTTTCATGTTTTTCAACTTTCTAGTCTTCTTTTGTTTTTTGTTCTAATTTTTGTTTTCTGTTCTCTTCATATAATTAAAATTTAATAATTTTTATTTTTTCAGTTCCGAGACTGAGACTTAAATTTTTAAAAACTGAAACAGAAAATTAGAACTGAATCAATACTATATATCTGTAACTTTAAGATTTGAGCCATTTTTACTATTATACAATCGTATAATTTAGTTTTAATTATAGACAAATTCTCACTAAGTCCACGATCATTATGTCGTAGGACTCATATTTGTCTAACTATTAAAGTTTTGGTTCTTAAAGATTATTTGAACGTTGAGTAGTTTGTTTATGACGTTATATTATATGCCGAATACAAGTAATAACTTATACAGAATAACATTATCAATGCTTATTAGTAGTGTAGAGTTTAGCTGGGCTGACCTGAGCTGACCTGAGTCTGTTCAAACTCAAGCTAAAAAAAGATAAAGCTTAAGCTCATAGATATAATGAAATTCTAATATTTATTCATTTCTTTTCTTACATATAATTTTTGAAGTAAATGAATTTTGGGAAAGTGAGAAGATATCCAAAAAGATAGGGTCAGATTCTTCTTTTTGATCAGATCCCATAAAGTGAACCCAATCAGAGTTGACTCTCTTTTGACTGTAGAGACATCTCAATAGCTATTTATATCTACAGTTGATAATTAAAGATTAACAAATTTTCTGTTTACAAAATTTTTATATTTGATCCGCTTTTCAAAATATTTACTTTTGATAAGGATTTGAATATTCCTTTCGAACCAAAATAAAGATCAAAATGATGAGATGAAACGGCAAACATAACTTTAGTATCCGCCGGAATTTATGTTAAGGCACGTCCGAAAGAGAAAATGTCATGTTATGTAAATCTGTACTTTGTATTATTGAATTATTAATTAATTATTCGTTATGAAAAGATATCTAGTCAAATAAAATTACTGAAAGTTATATAATCAATATAAATTATATGGCTTTTAATAAATTAGAATTAATTATATTTATTTAATTATTTTTAATAATAATTTTTAAAAATTTTAAATAGAATAAGATTTTGTACTTTGAGTTTAAAGAATTTCCAATTTTGTTCCTTTGTCCCATTACTTGGGAAATTATGGCTAAGATACCAATTCTGTAATTTGGTTATTAAGAATATTTTGTCGATAAATTTCTAAATTAATCTGAAAGTTGAAACATTTTTTGTACAAATTTCCAAATATTGTAATGTTTTAAGAGAGATGTTAACTTTTATAATGTATAGCTTTAAGTGCTAAAGTATAATAAAGTTAATAAAAATAAAAATTAATGAATAATTCACAATCGTTAGTAATGCTTGTGTTGAACACTATTGGAAACGCAAATAATTTGAAGAATGGCTATCATTCTCAGTAAATACATGAATGATTTACCCTGAAGTGGTAGCCCTTTGTTATAAAAAATTTTGAAGAACTTTAGCAAATAAAAAATTTGTTACTGCTATTGGAGCTAATGCTCACATCTTTTCAGTTGAATTATTTTGAATAAGTTTTGTAAAAACCAAGTTCTACTTTATAAGTGAATAAAAGTGTATTACAGTACACCAAATATCTTGTTTGTCACATCAGGCAATGCACTTTTCAAGCAGAATATCATTATTCAGTCAAAAGCATTACTTACAATTCTAATACTTCAATCATAAAAAATTTATAAATTCTAAATAAAAATACGGATGAATTCTATTACTATATATAAAAGGAATGCAAACTTCTGTCATCTAAATATATAGCTTTCAGTTCAAAAGAGATTTTCTCATTTTATATAATAATCCGATAATAGCATTGTAGACGACCTTATTATTTGTTATTCATTATTAAAGAATTTTCTGTTATTAAAACTAGTGTTGTTTCGCTTAATTCTAAGACTAAGTCAATTAAAAAGACATTAAATAATTTGTCTTAAGACTAAGACTAAGTCAGACAAATAGAAAATTTTTTGCTTAAGACTAAATGAGACAAATTAAAGCTTAAGTGAATTATAGTGTCAAATATAAACAACAAAAAGTGCAACATTTACGAACTGTAAACATTAGTTTCAAAATTCTAAAGCATTTCACTTGAAGTATTACATTAGGTTTTATTGAAAATTAGTTACAAAATATATAGTTAAATAAAAATTTTAATAAAATTGAATTTTAATTAATCGTTTCAATATTTATAAAATAATTAATGAGGAAGCATATCATTGAAACAATTTGAAAGCACCTTTTCATATATGTCTATATTTCTCTATATTTTAATTTAAAAAATTTGTATCTAAATTAATAAAATTAAGACTATTTCAAAGATTAAAACTAAGAATAAGAAAATTGATGAGCATTTCGCTTAAGATTAAGTCTAAGTCAGAAAAATAGAAAATTTTTTAGATAAGACTAAAAATAAGTCAGACAAATTAAAATTTGGTAAGTAAAACAACACTAATATATACTAAAAATCTGATTGAAAATATTTTAAAGGGATACTATGTTTTTTTAATCTTACGCATAGATGAGTAAAAAAATATTTTTCCGGGCTTTATGCATAAAAATTTTTCTAATCTTTAGCAACTTCAGTGATAAACTGTGCAACCAATTAAGACCAATGATTATTGTTAAGCATTGAATCTCCAATTTAAAAAATTTGGTACAAATGTCAAAGTTTGAATTTATTGTTTATGCAAAAAGACGTGATCTAATAATTATTTGCTTTCAACTCAGTTCATAATAAGGCGAAATGTTGTTGATAAGGGCAAAAGTACTGTTTTATTAATTTTCACTCATAAAAATGACGCAAACATATAAAGATCTATTGTGCAAAATTGGAGATTCACTAAATCTTCTATATATTAATTTATATTTTTTCCAAAATTTCATTTTAATTGAAGCTATATATAGGTTTTAACCTAAGATTTAGATAAACAATCTTTTTAACAAGAAATGTGAATAATGAGCTAAAAATCGTTTATAACTATGATTTTTATACATTTTGAAATAACATTATCTATTTGTGAAGAGAATTCGATGTTATAAGTCATTAATTGGGTAAATTACAGAAGATATTCGCTATTTTTTAAACAAATATGTTTGCTTGTAACTTAACTTTAATAAAGTTTTGAGATAATCGTTTGTCTAATATTGAACTTATGAAGTAAAATCAAAATCTCTATGAAAAAAGCTTTCATTTTTAAGCTCTGTTCCACTAGCACTTTAACTTAAGGAACAAGTGTTCCTATTACGCATTTGTAAGGAATCCCTTAGAAATGCTAAAATGGATGACAAAGCATTATTTTATAAATACATTTCAACAACAATTAATTAAATCGTTCAATATTTAAAAGAGATCTTAATATTGAATGAACCAATTGTATGCATTAACCTTTATTAAATGATCGATATTTTCAATTTATTTTCAAAATATATATCGCCAACTACAATATAGGAAGAAACAGAGCGTTCCTATTACACTTAACTCTAAGGAACCTTTATTTAAAGTGTAAGTGGGAACATGGCTTTATACTTTCAATGTTAAAAATGCAATGAAAATGCAAAGGGAGTCGAGGTGGTCCAGTGGAAAGTTATCGGACTCATAATCGAAGGGTTGTGAGTTTTAACCCCGGACACTGCAAATCTTTGACTGCGATTTGCCACATATTTATTGTTTTCGTGCAATTCCAGGCCCGTATCATCTGCCCCACGTCGACACAGGTTCTACCTGTAAAATCTCAGTCTAAATCTGGGCTAAGGGTAAAGCCTCTCCTGAAAAGAAGTTGGCCGAGGAAAATGTTATGTTATGAAAATACAACAAATGCATTTTTTCCACATTTTTTAACTTTTATAACTTTATGTGAGTTGTGAATCATTCTTTTTGAGATTAAACCATTAAAATTACTGTTTATAACAAGTTTAGGCACAAAAAATTATTTTATAATTCAAGTTTGTAATAAAATTTAAAATTAATTAAAAAACAATTTCTGGAAAGTTTTTGAGTATGCTTTAATCAATCGCTATAAAATAGAGAACAATAATTTTTTCTTTGCCATAACTTTATCAATTTTTTATTTGACAATAATTAGTTTGACTTTAATTTGATAATAATTTGATTAATATCAGTTAATTAATTGTTTAGTTATAAGGATTCAATTTTTTCAAAAATATCGAACACCCTCTGTACTTATTTCTTGCATCATAATTAGTTTTTGTTACAGTTCGATTGCATGACATCTTTTCATGTAATATAAATTTATTTTGATTTTTATAAATATAATTTACCCCCAATTATAATTCAGAGAACTTGAATTACTATTATAATAATTAGCATATAATTATCAATAGAGAGAAAAAATATGTGATAAATCAATAAAAATATAAAGCCTTAGTTGCGGCTAATCCTCATTGGTTTCAATATGACCTAGTGACATTTCAATGTGAACTCATCTGAACCCAAAGCAGTTTGTTCAAGTGCTAGAGTATAAATTGTGCTTTACTGCCAAATAAAGGAAGTTTATATATACAGTATACCACCTATTTATGTCACTGCAATACTTATACCTAATGTAGATTTTTCAGCTTCAATATAATAAAAACTCTTACAGTATATTAATTATTATTTGTTGCGATTAAAAAAAGTTTGATTAGTATTTTTCGCTCCTGTAAAAGTCACTTCACAGCATTGCTTTCAAGTTAGTGATGATCGTGATTATGAGCACAGTCTAAATATAATGTATAAAACTGAAAGAAGAAAGCTATAAATTGTTTTAAGAAATGAAAATAAAAACTTTGGTTTTTTTCTTTTATTTATATTTAATCTTTTTATGCAAATAAGACTTTTATCAAAGTATTGGAAATTTCAATAAAATTTCTAGTTTTGCATGAGTTAAACATATAATTTTGTATATTTCTGCTGCAAATATAAATGCATTTCAATAAAAATTAGAGAAATCTGTTGCTCTAATCAAAACTCTTGTTGTGTGGGTATCTGAACAAAAATATCTTATAATTTAATATTAGTTGAATTTTCTTCTTCAGAGATCAATTGGCATTTCGGATGACAGTCGACGCATAGATAGCATCATATTCGGCGCTGAACTACTGGCACATATCATATTCAGTACAAAGTAGACTCGCATCTCATTTTCAACGCATCTAAAGCTGAATAGGTATCTAAAAATAGCATAACGTTCATCCTCTTGACATTAGCCAACTCCCTATATTCCTAATATAGAATACTCGTTGCATTGGATACACATAGACCTGAAGAGTAGAGCACGGAGTTGAACACATGCACTGTATTTGGTATAATATTGACTTGTTTTTCTATTATTTTCTACTAGTATCAGGTCTTTTGGATCGATCGATAAAAGTCTATAACATGCCACTCAATTCTAGCACTGTTCTTGACTTCTATTATCTGTTTTTGGAATTATTGTGAAATAGGAGATGAATAGGAATCTAATATTAAAGTTATAGATATTTCTACTTATATACAAAAATAGCTTCATATAAACTTATAGTCTTTAATAAATGAGATAAAAAAATAATTAATATAGAAATCGATTAATATACAAGTTTAAGGTTTAAACTTTACTTTAGTATTAGTCGTTTCTAAAATTAAATTGCAATTGAAGTAATTCAGCCAAAAGAACATTCTTATAGTTTCAAAATTCTTAAGAATAATAAGTTATATAGTTTTGTTATATCAATAAATAATAACATTAATAAAACTGGCATTAAGTTTGACTATAATTTTACAATTTATTCATTTAGAGCTTAAAAAAGTGTAAAATGTGTAAAATGTGTAAAATTTAAACTTACAAATTAGTATTCATTTAAAAATATTTATTTATAAATCTTTATTAAAAGTGAAACTAAGAATAATAATATTTACAAAATTATATTCTATTGAAGAAATTTAAAAGAATTTACAAAATCTTGAAATAAAAGTCTACAAAACAAAATATAATTCATATTTACATTATTAGAGGCATATAATAAGCTTAGATTTCTATTAAAAACTTTTGAAAACATATAATATATATTTTTGGATAGATTAGGAAAACATTTAATAAATTCATTGATTATTTAAGTTGTCAGCAGAAATACATCTTAATTGATCGGTGTCTGACTGCCAGTGACGACTCTTTCTATTAATAAAAAGTTAACAAATCAATTAAAACCATTCCAATAGAAATCAATAACAAACTTACCGCTTATGTTTGGGTTTAACTCTGAGACACTCGAGTCCTTCATCGCATGGACACAATTCGTTTAAGCTATAGTCAAGTCCACCGAGCGGTACATAACATCGATGCCCTCTCTGTAGTTTAGTTTTACAAATCTTTTCTCCGTGTTGTCGCGCACAACACAAGTTTGACTTACAATCCATATCATGACTACAACGCGATCCTTTATGTCCCGGCTTTGAGGGTGATTCACATTTACCAAATATACAAATTAATCCTTTACGACATTGACCATCTCTTCTGCACAACACTCCCTTCTCATGAAGATTATCACATCTGCCGTAATGAAAGTCGCAGTACATGCCACTATCTGTACCACAATCATTATCATGTCTACATTTGATTGCAGTATTAGTAGAACTATTATTTGTGTCATTGATGGCTAAACTCATGTCCTCAGGGATTGGATTGTGTAAAATCCAACCATAAATATATGCAGCCTCACAAATATCATATAAACAAAATAATAACGAAATAATTCGAAAAACATTCATAGTGACAGTCAGGTCAGCGAAGCTCTGAAATACTTATGTGAGTATCTGTTTGTTGACTGGACACAAACTGACCATAACTCATATGTGGTAAGACTAGAATAATTATGAAGTTTGCTAATAGTGTTTATATTGAAAAACAATAATCGCTTCATCACATCAACCAATACAGTAACATATTTTACACCTGCATCTCAACCAATAACTGTCAAATTGAAAACAGTGTACGACCTTCTAAGTTGTCTGCTTTAAGAAACATTTATTTTGAAATTTTGTATTATTTTAAGTTAATGTTAATCAATATATTAACAGTGACTTAACCTAAAACATTAAGATCTGCCTATACTCAGAAAATGAGACTATATAAAGGCTACGCCACCAATGCATCCAATTTGTCAGAGAAGTTTACTGATGAAAGGATAAGTGAGGTATGCTGTGGTGCCAATAAGTAAAATAAGGTAGACATCAGACTGACATCAAATTTTAAAATCGACTTTTAGCTAAAAGAAGAGAAGCCACTTAACAAACTGGTGGGGAATTCATAATCTCTATTTTCTGCTCTATTGGTGGTCTATTGTATCAAGTGTGTCAAGTCAGTGGTTGCCAGTGCCTGATTAGTTCCAAGATAATAGGCTTTTGACACTCTCAACAACTCATCATAATATACTAAATGCTTAGATGTCACTCAAAACTAGAATGCATTCGATTTAACTCTAAATCATAATGTGTTTATTGTATATTTTGCTTAAATTTTAAAAGTTTGCAAATATCTATTGAGATTAGAAGTCAAAACTTGTATCTAAAACTATAAATTAGTTTAATATACCTGAATGTTTAGATTTGAAGAATAGACCATTCAATAGCACTTCGTGGACTTGACTTACAGTAAAGTATCTTTGAAATGAGTGTAGATATAAAATTCAATTCTATTCTCTTTTCTTGTACGGACACTATTATGTTTAGACATTACTAAAATAGAAATACTTGCATTTGTACAAATTGCTTATCATTATTGTTATAAAATTTAAAATCTCAAATTAATAATTAAGCGAAAAAATAGCACAAAGTAATAGGATGCACTGACACATCGTTACAGATCTTTAACTTGAGCTTCGAGCTTAAGACCATGATCTTGAGCTTTAGCTTAAGCTTAATGGCCATAGATTGAGCTTATTGTAACATTTTAATTTCAAAAAATTTTCTATTTAAATGTTGGCTTAACAAATACAAATCCATATTATAATTAAATCTATTATGAAAATTATCAAATTATTAAATAATTTCAAACACATTTGATTGATTGTTCTCAAAGTTTGTCACGTTTTTTAGTTATTAAATAACCAGAAACTAAATAAACATAAGCTCAGAAGCTCTCATATGCGAGCTTTAACTTGAGCTTAGCTTGAGCTTCTCTGAATATCTTCGAGCATTATGCTCTTCACTAGATATTAATATCAATTTGTTTATAGTAAATACTTGCTTAGAGTGAATGCTTTTAACGAGACTTATCCTTTCACTATAAACATGATTAACTGTATTACTAATATTTAGTAAATACTTGTAAAAATTGATTTAAATATCATCGAAAATAAATGATTTATTGATTAGAATTTTTAAAATAATACGTGAATAGTTAAAACTGTATAATCTAATTTGTGTTATTTTGTGAACTCAAAGAACATATAGATTATTCATTTATATCCCTCCTTTCCGACTCACAGGTATTAAAGCGGTTTATGCCAGATTAGGATAGTGTGAATCAC